>JAOXJP010231244.1:0-10659 GCA_025762735.1 Platanus orientalis | reverse complement strand
TGGCGTAACAGGATTCATGTAGCCGACCCCAAATAGTTGGGATAAGGCTGTTTGTTGTTGTTGTTGTTGTATTTTTCTTTTGAAAAGGTTAGGTAAGAATTTTTAGGTTAGTATCAACCCAAAACAATCTAGATGATGTAGGACAACCTATGGATTTAAGGGTTCCAAGATGTACTACAAGGAATAGTAATGGGTTTGATTTGTAAGCTTCCGATTTAATGAAATAAAATAAGGTTTATAGGAATTTTTAGAAAAAATTTTAAAAAATAAAGAAATCGAAATATTTGTAAATATTTAAGGATTTAAAGAAAGAAGAGAAAGACAAATAATGAATTAGAAGATCAAGAAAGAAGAAGAAATAAGAAAATTTTAAGAGAGAAAAAAACTTACCAGGGATCACCAAGGGTTTCATAAGTTGAATCTTCAACTAAAACATATTTCATTCAATAGTAATTATATATTACACCACTCAATCTCCTTCATATTTATAAACAAACCCTATTACTAACTTGGCTAACTAATAAATTATCTAAAAAAATCACAATCTCTTTCTTCCAGAATTGTCGGGACATTCTAAAGTGGGATTTGGTGAGGGTCTTTGAGGAATTCTACCAATCAGAGTCCTTTTTATGAGAACCTTAATCACTCATTCATTGCCCTTATTCCTTAGAAAAAGGGGACCAAGTAAGGGTGTCAATTGTGCTAAGCTGGCCCGAAGCCTGACATGTCCGGCCTGAGAAATTGATGGGTTAGGCCAAGCTAACTTCGGGCTGGGCCAAGTTCGGGCCCAGCTTTCTGGCCTTTATTTAGGCGGAGTTCAAGCAAATTAACTTTCAGCCTGAACTCAGCCCAACCTGGCCCAAGTAGTTTTCAAATATAGCCTAGCCTGAAATAGGTATAGCTTGGCCTGGCTCAGCCTGAAATTGGTATAGCTTAGCCTAACAAATAAAGGTGGAGTTGTCCCTCTCTATTTATAGATCTTCGTTTGATTGGCTCTCTATTAGGGCGGATTTTGATGAAAGAGAGTGGGAATCTATTTGGTGTGAGCAGTTGTGTTTTTTTGGATGGTCCGTTATACTTTTTCTTTCTTTTGTCTTCTTTCTCCCTCTTTCTCTCTCTTTCATAGGCTTGGTGACTACCTCGGGCCAAGTTCAGACTCGAGCTGAGTTCAGGCCCATGTAATTAAGTTCGGGCTGACCTTTGGCCCGACCTAATTGACATCCCTCGGGCTGAGTTCGGGCCCATGTAATTAAGTCCGGGCTGACCTTTGGCCCGACCTAATTGACATCCTTAGGCCTAGCGCCAAGGAGTTAAAAGACTACCGTCCTATTAGCCTATTGAGTAGTGTCTACAAGATTATCTCTATGGTTTTGACTTCCAGGTTGAAATTGGTAATGAACAATCTTGTTTCCATACTCAAGGGGCTTTTTTAAAGGGTCGTCAAATTTTGGATGGGTGCTGATGGCTAACGAGTGTGTGGATGAGAGGATCAAGTCTTGAAGGAATGATATCCTTTGTAAGTTGGATTTGAAAAAAGACTACGATCATGTGAATTGGGAGTTCATGACTATATTTTGGATAGAATGAGCTTTGGAGTTGAATGGAGGAATTGGATGAAAACGTTTGTGAGAACTGTTTCCTTTTCAATCTTGGTGAATGGTTCTTTGGAGGGTTATTTTCATTCTTCTAGAGGCATTAAGCAAGGGGCCCCTCTCTCCCCTTATCTATTCATTCTAATCACCGAGGTCCTAAGCCACATAATCCGGAAAGTTAGGGGTATTCTCATCAAGGGCTTTGAGGTAGGCAAAGAGAGGCTCTCCATATCTCATCTCTAATTTGTTGATGACACAATGATTTTCTGTGAGGCGGAGACTAGACAGGTGGGTTTCATGAGGTGTATTTTGAGATGTTTTGAAACGATGTCGAGGCTGAAAGTAAATTTATCCAAGAGTGAAAATTTTTAGTTGGGAGAGGTTTGTCATATTCAGATTCAAACAAACATTTTGGGACGTAAAATTGCCAGCTTGCTTGCAGGCTTATCTAGGGCTTCCTTTAGGGGCCAAGTTCAAGTTGAAGGTGATTTGGAAGCCTATGGTGGAGAGGATTTTGAGAAGGTTGGATTCATGGAAAGCTCCTCTCCTCTCCAAGGGTGGCAAACTGACACTTATTAAATGCTTCCTTGCCAGTATTCCAAACTATTTTCTTTCTCTTTTCACTATCCCTGCCTCCATTGCGAATAAAATTGAGCAATGCTTTAGGAATTTTTTGTGGAACGATTCAAAGGAGCATAAGCATTTTCACTTGGTGGAGTAGAAATCGGTGTGCAAACCTATCTAGGAAGGTGGTTTAGGGATTAGGAGGATTAGCACCAATAAAAAAGCCCCTTTTAGGAAAATGGCTATGGAGATTCACAGAGAGAGAGAGGAAAAGTCTTTGGAGGAAGGTAGTAGTGGCTAGATATGCACTGAATTCGAAGTGGAATGCCTCGGAGGTTAAGGAGGCTTATGGGACTAGTGTCTAGAAGTTAATTCTGTTGGGTAAGTCAGGCTTTTGGAATTTTATTGGGTTTATCCTAGGATCAGGGTCGGATATCAGGTTCTGGGAGGATCTACGGTGTGGGGAGGCTATACATAGGCAGGAGTTCGAGACTATCTATAATTTGGCTTTGAATAAGACTAGGTCTGTTGATGTGTTGGGTGGGGGTGGGTGGGTGGGTGCCTAGGCTCAAAAGGAATTTGAATGATTGGGAGATTGATGAATTTGGTAATCTATTGAGGAAATTATAAGGGTTTACCCCAAATTCAAGCAAGAGGGATCAGTGGGTGTGGACCCTTAATAAGAAGGGCACCTTTACTTCGAAATCCTTCTTCTCAAGCCTGGTTTCTGATTTCCCTGCTTCATTCTCTTGCAAAAGCATTTGGAGGTATGGCTACCCGTCTAAAGTTAGCTTCTTTGTGTGAACTATCTATCTAGATAAAATTACCCTAGACCATCACAAGAGTAGAGGTTAGAACTTGACCAATCGATGTGTCTTATGTATGGCTTAGAAGGAGATTGTGAATCACCTCTTTATCCATTGCCCATGGGCTTGTCAGGTGTGGCACTTCTTCCATCTTCTTCTTATGGTTCCATGGTCCTTTCCCTTCTCTATTAAGGATTTGGTCAATGGTTGGTGGTTAGGTGACCTGAATGGTGGTCAATGGTTGGTGGTTAGGTGACCTGAATGGTGCCCCTAAAGTCTTTCAGCCTTATTTTTCGCGGAGCCATTTGTTGGGCTATCTGGAAGGAGAGAAACAATCAGATCTTTAAAACATCACTTCTTCCCCTAATCGCCCAAACATTTCTGTTTTTAAGCTCTTGTCGGATTGGCCTTCCATTTCTAGGGATTTCGATGTTGGGATTTGGGAGGAGTTCTAGGGCAATGTTGTCTAAGCTCTCATTTTCTAGGAGTTATCTTTTTTCTTTCTTATTTTAGGTCACCTTCCCGAGGATTGCACTTGCTTTGCTTAGTGTTGTCTGTTGTTGTCTTTTCTTTTCTTTTTTTCTTTTTTCCTTGTAGTTGGCTCTCCGCTTGTTGATTTCTTAATAAATTCTCCAACTGTCATATTTTGATACCTTGCTTGTATTTTGGACATAAATTCCTCAAATCACATTGAATTCGAAAGATCTTGAGCTCATTGGGAAGAACGGTAAGTTTTGACTTCCTAAAAGAAGGCCTATATAAAAGTGATGAAAATAAGACTTTTCACATTCCTAAAAATTAAATAAAATCTATTATACTTAAAAATACATTAAACCCCCTTAATTGACCGACAAAAATAAAACCTACAATATAATAAAATTGTACAAATTAACAATAGCAACCAAATACAAAAACTACACAAAAAATAATCAAAATATGCCCAGATCTTGAATAATGGTTGCTTTGCTTCCAACATCATTCTCCCCCAGTTAAAAAAACTTGTCGTCAAGTTTTGTTATGTTGCAAGAGCAACAAAACAATTGTAATCATGCAATCAAGCTTTGATGATTTGCTCGCCTTCTTCAGATATACTCTCGCTCCTCCAAAGCTAACCTGTGAACCTTCATATTTAATAAGGGACCTCTTCATTGATTTGTAGAATTTCAATAATTGATAACAATGAAATTTATCCTCCATTTATTAAAGTGTTGTTTGATTCATTCATAAAAAAAAAGTGTTGTTTGATTCTCCAAGGGCTAAAGGTGTAGAGATGCAAGTGTATCCTTATTGTGAAACAACACCCGAACTTAAAGGAGCTTCCTCTTTCTTAGTCTCCTCCAAAGCTGATTGCACAATTGGAGTAGACTGTTGTGGCTTAAGTTAACAATGTACACCACACAAGAAGATTTGCAAGATATATGTCCCCTCGTTATAGTTAGCCCTCTTTCATCAATCCATGGCTTTCCGAAGACCACCTTAAAGGCTTTCAAAAGAACAAATTTACATTAGGCGGAATCAATATAAATCCCTTGCTTGAAATGAAGAATAAAATCTTCATCATAATATTAACAATATTTTTTATCTTCAGCATCCTGTGAGAGCCGAGAATGAATTTAAAGAAATTAAATTTTCTTCATGTCTTTTACTGATTAGACTCATGAGCAGCCACTTTGTGCCAAAAAAAAAAAACCAAAGGTCGTCAGTTTCTAGTCCACCCCTCCCAGTACCCCATAGTTACGGGACCAACACTGGGTATTGACCTTTTATCTTTTACTGATCAGAACCATGATTATATTCTTGCAAGGGATGTGAAACCTATTTCTCATATGCAAAACTATCTTCCTTAATTAAAATCTTCCAAGAATGTTTGCTCTTATACAAAGTTGATGTTGAACAACTTAAGAATTATAAAAATCTAAGATTGTTCTACAAGGATTAGTAGTAAGTTGACTGGTAGGATTCTAATTTAATGAAATAAAATAAGTTTCATGGGATTCTTTTAAGAGAAAAAGATTAAAAAATAAAAAATCAATAAATCAGAATTTCTGTAAATATTTATGAAGACATATAATAGAAAAAAATTTAAAGAAAGAAGAGAAAGGAAAATGAATGTAAAGATCAAGAAAGAAGAAGAATTCAAGAGAAGAAAAATCTTACCAAGGATCAACTAGGGTGTCATAAGGTTGAATCTTCAACTTAAATATATTTGATTTCATTCCTTAGTTATTTTTTGTCAGTGTTACAACACTCAATCTCTCCTATATATATATATATATATATATATATATATATATATATCAAACTATTACAAGCCTAGACAAACCTTGACCACTAATAAATTACCAGGAAAGACTCCTAATTAAAGTAAACAACTGAAAAAACATATATCATTGTCATATTTTGATACCTTACCAGTATTTTGACCATAACTTTCCCAAATCACATCGAATTCACAAAATCTTGGATTCGTTGGAAAGATAACGAAATAACCTTTCAAATGACACCAAAATTAAGCCAACTGGGTATGTCTTGACTTCCCATAAATAGGGCCTAAATAAAAGTAACGAAAATAAGACTTTTTACTTCACTAAAAATTACATACAAGCTATTCTACTTAAAAATAAAAATTTAAACCCCCTAAACTGACCGATAAAAATAAAACATACCAATGAATTCCTCAAATGTATAAGACAGCCTAACTGCCTATGGATTTCAGGAATCTAGGCTGAACTACAAAGAATAATGGTGGGTCGAATGGTAGGGTTATGACTGAAAGAAATAAAATAAGGTTCGTAAAAATTTTAAAAGAAAAGATTAGGAAATCAAGAAATCATAATTTCTAGCTGATGAATCCGGTAGAAAGGGATAAGTGGTGGCGGAGTAAGGAAAAGAAAAGAAAAGTTCACAGTTAAATCCTTTTACTAAGCCGGAGACAGGACAACTGGTTTGACATTTCCTTAAAAAGCTATATGGATTGCTGGGATTCAATCAGAGGTATCTTTTTTCATGTGCAATGCTGTTCTTGATACAATTCTCACGCAAGATAAGGTCAAGAAAAGCAGGTCGTCTATAGCTAACAGGTGTGTGTTGTGTTTCCCAGAGGAGACAGTGGATCATTGTTTGTGCATTATGCTATAACTCGTAAGCTTTGGAATCCTTTCCTCTCCAGTTTGGGAGTGTCCTGGACATGCTCAGCTAATTTCATAAGCCTAATCTCTATATTGTAGATCATGAGTACAGAGGAAATGTTGAAGACTACCAGAAGTATCTCTCAAGTGCTCTCCATTGGTCTATTTGGAAGGAGCGAAATTGAAGAACAATGAACAAATAAGTCGTTTGAGGAAGGAGGGTCTTGCCATATCAATTAATGCCTTGTTAAAATTTTGGTGTTAGATTATGAGAGAATTTGGCAAGTCAGCTTAGGACCGCATGCAGGGGTGGGATATGGATCCATTGGCTGTAGGGTTCTGTACAGGTGGTGTCTCTTTCTATTTTTTCCTTTGTTCTCATGCTTTTGTTCACCAGCCTAGTGAACCCTTGTTTGTCTTTCATTTTTCTTAAAAATAACATTCTTCATCATAAAAATAAAAAATAATAATAAAAAGGAGTGAAGGGTGAGTGCAGAAAAAGGGAAAGGCCTTGGGATGTTTCTATGGTTGAAATAATGAAAGGAAATTGTGATTGATATAACCTTGAGATGATTATGAAGAAATAAACAGAAAATTATCTATCAAAATTTCACACTTTATCACCTCTACATTAATTTCAGCAAGGAAGACATTATTGCGCAGTCAATCCTCTTCTACAAGAATTCAGCAAACGACATTAAAAAACATCATCATCCTCAATATACAAACCACTGCTGGATGTTGATGCAGGACGACTAACCATTTGCTCTAAAAACTCAAACTGAGAGAAAGAGGCAAATCAATCTCTTTATCTTATAACCCAAGCTAGGTTAAGCCCTCAATCAAACCCTCCTTCATGGGCCCCACCTCTCATGGGTCACACTAGTCATCCGCCTCTCACGGGTCACCCCACACTGAGTGTGCCCCCGTCTCTCAAAGGCTGCCTCACTCAAGCACGATGTGAAAATGCCCCTGCATTAATCACCTCCAATGAGGAGTTTCGAACACGAGACCTCCTGTTTGGTTACCACTTTGATGCAGGACAACTAACCACTTGCTCTAAAAGCTTGAATTGATAAAGGGAAGCAAATCAATCCATTTATCGTATAGCTCAGGATAGGTCAAGCCCTCGGTTGAACCCTCATTCGTGTGTCCCACCTCACACGAGTCGCCTGCCTCTCGCGGGTCACCCCATTCCGAGTGTGCCCCCGTCTCTCATAGGCTACCCCACTCAAGTCCGGTGTGAAAATGCCCCTGCATTAGATGTGATTCAAAGGGCCAAACGAGAATGAATACCACACAGAAAAGTCAAGACCGTATTGTCCAAAGGAGTCATCAGCCTTAATAGGAATTGGATTCACTATAATTTGAGACAATAAGTCCTCCACTTTGCTAGGCTTGATATAGGATTAGAAAATTGTCCATTTGTTCTGCCAGTTGCATTAGGATATAATCTCTCTAGGCATTTGTAAGTATTCCCCTATAGTCTCTACCAATCCTAGTTGTCATGGTGCTAAAAACTTTTTTTTTTTTTTTATGAATAATGATTTATTAAAAAGAAAGAAAAAAATCAAGATACAATGACCAAGAAGGTCAACAAAAAAGAAAGGAAACAAATGAGAAAAACAAAAAGCAAGGACTTAGTAGAATAGAAAATACAAGAAAAGCAGTCCTTGAAAGATCCGAGATGGTGAAATCCTTTAAGTCTTTTGAAGCCTTGGCCCAAGAAGCAACCTCAAACGTGATGGAATCAATCAAGCGCAGACAAGAGGAAGAAGGCCATGGTGCTAAAAACTTATTCTCCCATAAAAAGTGATGTAACTATCAAAAGGAACAATATAACATAACAATAGAAATGTCCAGCAACTATTTGCATGAAATAGGGTAGGTATTCAACGATTTGTGAAAAACTTTAAAAAACAAAGAGAAAGAATAAAATAATTTTTTTAAAGCAAAGTAGCTAATAATATTGTAGTTGCGGGGTATTCAAGTGGTATGGAACTAAATCTAAAACCTAAAATATTAATTAAGAGATAGATAAAGAAGTTTGAAGAGATAGTACAGTAAATTTTTTTAATAAAAATATGCATTACAAAAAGCTACATGAGGAGTACAGCCCCTTGAGAAGTTTAAAGAAACCAACAATAGGGTTTTAGAGAACTTTCTTAGAAATTAAGTAAAATTATATATTTAGGGCTGAAGATGATTAAAAAATCAGTAAATAAAACAAATAGACATAAAGAGAGAAAAAATAGACCCAACAACATAAAAATCACTGGAACTCTTGGAATCAGCATCTTACAGAATTGATTGAAGAATCAACAACTTCAAAGCTTAGGCCAAAGCTTCAACCATATTCATCAAATAAATTTCTTATACAACACTCTGTATGTATAGGCTAAAATCTAAACTCCTAATTAAAACTTAAAAATAGATAATTTCCTTAAGAAAGTAATACCCAGCCAGTATGATCCATAACTTCCTCAAATCATAAATTTGAAAAAAAATCAAATTAAATGGGAAAGTTTTGATCCCCAAATATAAGGCCTAAATATAAGTGACAGAAAATAGAACTTTTTACTCTCATAAAAAATATCCTACTACAAGTAAGACTCCAAAATTAACTAAGAAACTAAGCCAAAAAAAAACACACACTTTTAAAAAACATAATAGAGAGCCATAATTAAACAGCTACTATATATATATATATATATATATATATACAAGAAAGCCAAGAAAAATAGACTAGAAGAACCCCGTCAAGTCCTTCCCAAGGAAATTGAGAGTTGAGACAGCCCATTACACTTCCCTCCCTACATACTTTTCATGACCACAAAAAAGAATAAGAGCTGTTTTGTGTCCTACAACAATCAACTTAAAAGGCCTAGAAGTTTTTTTATATAATATTGCAAGGTACTTCAATACTAGTACTTTTTAAGACAATGCTCTATCTTGTTATTTGGACTCTTTGGTTTTTTCGATGAATTATGTTTTCACAGGTTGATGACTGGTATTATGTATGACAGCTTCGGGCTAATTTTGGGATAGCATTTTGCTAAGGTTCTATTTCAGCTTTGAGAAAAAAATTTGAGTCTTCTAAATCACTCTCATAATCATATTTTGAATTAGTTTTTCTTTGGTTCAGTTTCTTGTTTGATTTTAGGGTATTGGTAATGGTCTCAATAAATACAATTAACCTTTGGTATTTTATATGAATGACACTTGGAGAATTTTCCAACATACTAGCAGATCCATACCAAGAATTTGTATGGGCATGAGCTTTCTAATGTATGAGTTCTCATCATCTTTGGAGGAGTTTACAGATTGCAGAAGCGCCAATAGTAAAAAGAATTGGAAATGAGTAATTTTGTGAGAGAATTGTAAATTTGTAAGTAGTTCATCTATTCGTTAAGGGATCCTCTTCCCCAAATCTTGTCCATGGTTCATCTATCACAGACATTTGTTACCTATCAAAAATAAACAGATAAAATAAAGATGACTACTCAACATAGCATGCAATAGTAAGATGCAAATTTTGACCCAAATTGCAAAGAATCAAGAAAGCATAAGCATAGGTAACTTACTCGAATGAAAATAAGAGTGAAACTGAAGGTTGCCATGTCTGCATCAGATGCTTTAAGGAACTGTACAAGAAAAGACTATCCAGAACAAAAAGGAACCCCAAAAAAGAAACAATACGAACGTGTGATAATATGGGAACAGATGGAGTTGTCTCAATGTACTCAACCCTCTTTTGAGCCAACCAGTGCAAAGCCTTAATTAACAGGAGAGCAGTGACCATCGTGAGAAAAGTAACTGAGAAATCTTGTCGGAATATCGTAATGGCAAAAAGAATTTCCATGACCTCTCTCCATGACTGTTCATTCAGCCTCTCTACCTCTGCTTCTCGGAGGGACCCAAGGAATAAGCATTTTGTTAACTGCCATAAAATGCACATGATGACAAGACCCATGTTAAGGAGAAGAACCAAACTGATCTTGGAGGTTGATAAGTACACCATGGCTGGGTAAAATTGGCCTCTAGTGTTAAAAGCATGATATATTATAGCAAGCGCACCAACTAAACTGAGCCCCGCATAAGTTCGCAGCTTCATCATTTCCTCTAAGTAACTGTTACAGTACAACATTCGGTCAAATAACACAACAACAAATCCAACATCCAAGTCAATCAAAATCTGCAACTATGCATTGTTATTTAATATTTAATTTCATGAGTACAGACCTAAAACATCAACATGAGGGGAAAAACCGCAAACATTAATGTGACAAGATAACTACACAAGTACATGATTCTCCTCCCTTTCTGGAGTCTGCAGTGAACCCATCTATGATTATTCAAAACAAAGAAAAGCCACACTAAAAAATTTCGAACTTGCATTTGGTGATCAGCTGACTGTAGACACCATTAACCCTGATTTATAAAGAAATCAATATTTAATGCGAAAAAAGAACTGCTCACATAAAATACATTACAGTTATATTGAACAGATAAATCGTTTAAAAAATCATATATATATATATATATATATATATATATATATATATATAT
>JAOXJP010231243.1:0-24646 GCA_025762735.1 Platanus orientalis | reverse complement strand
GGGGGGGGGGGGGGGGGGAGCGGCAAGGGAGCAACTTCAATAAAGCTGTTTGACATAACTAAATCAAAAATATGTATATACCTGGCTAATCTTGCTTCCTTTACTGATATGAATTCCAAAGCTTCAGACCAGGTGAACTCTACATGAAAGCCCAGTCCAATATCAACAAATATATGTCCCGTATCTGTCCTGAGGATGCATAGACGTGCAAAAGAAGAAAATATAAGCTCAAATAAGAAGTGACTTGTCACTCAAGTGTCAGGTAAAACTTCTTATAACATTGTACTATACATGAAATCAAGAACATAAATATGTTAAAAATAAGACTGCTAAGAATTACAAAAAAAGCACCACTGACCACAAGAAATCAAGAACATAAATATGTTAACATAAAACTGATTAGAATTAAAAAACGAGCACCACTGACCACACTGCTTAAAGCTTGTATTCAAGTATATATTTCAAGAAAGCAGTCATAAAAGAGACTTGTAGTGCAAATAAAATTCAACCGCCATTTCTAATTTGTTTAAATGAACAATCTACACAATTTTGGGTGGGGGTCTGGGGGAGTGACGAGGACATCAGGTCTAGGCGTGCCTTCTAGACTTACTAGAAACAACGCAGAAGAGCTGGACCTTTGCTTTAGTTCCAGTAGAGGATCTCCACATACTCGGGACATTATTTTGGGGTTTATTTTTAGTGTTTTTATTTTTACTAGACATTATTTATGTCTCTTGTAGGGGGGCACATTTATGTGAGGGGTATTTTAGTCCTTAGGGGTTTTTATGTTTTTATATTGGTGGGGGTATTTTTTATATATGTTGATGTTTAGGGCCATAGTGGTCCAAAGGACCTTTTTTTGTACTAACCTAGCCGTGGGAGTCTATAAAAAGAGACCTCACGACTTGGTCTTTTATGGATGCAGTAAACTAGTTTTTTTTTAAAGTGAATTTGGCTCTCTTCTTCTTCCTTGATTGGCTAAGGACTTGGCATCCACCAAGTTTAACAGTGGTGGTGAAGGTCAACCCCTTCCTTTTAGGTTAAACATTCATCTTTTTCTTCCATATTCTAACATCTTTTACAGGTTGACAGCTTGTTGGAAACTTATTAACTCCTAGAAGGTCCATCATCAACATCAAACCGTGGAAGTTTTTTTGTGATTCGAATCATCCAAGAGTTGGACGACCATGCTAGAAGTGGAGAATTGCCCCAAATTTCAGTTCTAAGAGAACCACAGCAGGTTCTCTCAGGCTTAGGTGTCGAACAGGGTACCTGGATAGATTTGGGAATTCGATCTCCTAGCACCTAAGTGTGGGGACTTGATTCAGTTGGAGCACAACAGGGTATGCTAGACCATTGGGTGACACAGGTGGAAGTGGAGGACTTCCCAAAACTTCAGTCAATTGCAAACCCTACAAAGGTTTACTAGGAGGTGGTGGCATACATGGATTTTCCGGGCTGATTTGTGACTCTCTCAAAATCAAGTTTTTTGGTCATTTATGTCTGGGATTTTGGTTGGCATCACTGCAAGACATCAAGGGAACTACCCATATTAAAATCAGGTTCTATCCTTCAAGTTTTGACTCTCTTTTGAATCCCTACATAAGTGGTAAATTGGTGGTTGTTATGGCATATGTTAGGGACTGTGGTATTAATTTTCTGAGTGTTTTCCTAACACTTCAGCCCTAATTTTTAAATCCTATTTATACCTAACATCATCCCTGTAAGAACACATGCAAATCCCCATTGAATAGCTTGCTTAATCCCATTCTTTAATACACTTTAATTTCTCTGCACACTTCATGTTTGCTAAATTTCCCTAAGGACATGTCTGCTAGATTTTATTGTTTGGACAGATCCTACATACCCACAAACCCATTGAACATTATCTTTTAGTTCTTTAACATACCTAAGGTGAATCCCCTTACCTTATTCCCTGTTTTTCCATATTATTTTCATTACTTGAGCACTTTATTGCACACTTTTTACAATCAGAATTTTCTAGACAGCAAGCTTATTTCTTGTTGTTCCCTAATTTAGTTGGATAATTTAGCATATTAATTAGATTTCATGATTGCTCTTTACTTTGTTTTCCTTAACTCCTCTAATGTATATCTATTTTAACTAAAGAACTACCTATTTTGCCTGTGTTTGGTGCGAGTAGGAATCTAGGTTATAGTACTTTATTACTTGTATGATTTTATATCTAATCTCCTCCGCACACACTTCACTTACCTACATGCATACTGCATCAGGGAGGAAGATACATGTACGCATGCATAAGAATGCATAACTAAAATGTGTGCATACAAATGTAAGTGAAAGCAGTAGCAAAATTAGGAGAGATCAAAAGCATACACATCAACTTGCATGTACACTTTAGAACCAAGATTGACCAAAGTACGAAGGCTAGTCGTAGAATTCTTCTCCAAGTTCTCTATGCTCCTTCTTAGACCCCGAGCTAGAACAATGTAGGAGTGAGTTAAGTAACAACATAGGTGAACATTAAGCATCCATGAGCACCAAATTCCTCTGCAACAATCTAACCAAGGAAGATTCATCGATAATATAAAAAAGTTATGTATTCATACAGAAACAATTTAAGATTATATCTAGTAACTGTCAAATAAAGAACTATGTGATTTAAAGGGAGAAAAAAAAACTTCCAAAATCTGAATAAATTAACGAAAAGGAGAAGAAAAAAAAGTTGCAAGGATACAAAACTTTGTGTTGCTCAAAAACCTTGTCCCTACAAAACTAAACAACCCCAGTTAGTTTATTCTGCCATAGATCTATCAATAAAGAATTTCCCAAGGCCAATGGTAAAAGTATAGAAATGTAGAAATGTGTACATTTTAAGTTATAAGATGAACCAATGCACAATGTGGACAACCAATCCCAAGGGACCTCATTTGCATTAAAATCAGTAGAGGTCTATGCAAGGATAATAATTTCCCATAAATAAACACCTTGGACTGGAACATATATATAAAGGTGTAGACATCAGATTGACACACATCATAGACCTACATTAATGAAGACAATTCAATCAATTATCCATCGTTGAAATGAGCCTCATCCAAAAATATTCAAACCAAGCAATATTGACGATCCGTCAAAGATATTAAACTTCAGTAATAAGTTAGGGTTGAGAAGTCTAAACATCAGAGACCTAGGGTGCCACAACCTAGATCCGAAGGTTGTAATTTGGGACCCGAATCCGGATTGGATACTGGATGACACACCTCAAACCCGTATCTTTCTATAGGGAGGTTCCATTTTCAGAGTGTGACTATATCATCTTTCTCATTTTTTGTACAAATTTTGTCCATTTCTTTTTAACCCCTTAATTCCAATATACTAAAACAGATATCACAATGGAATAATAAATATAACTCGTCCAAACCATTCATGTTTACATATAACAACGGATTAATTATTCATTCACCATTTACATTACCAATGTGCAGCGGAATATTGATTCATCACTCTATAATCAAAGTGCAGCAAAAATTATCATATCCACATCTAAACTAACCAAAATATTTATATGTCTAGTACCCAAAATAAAGGCTCGCTAGAATCCAACACCATAGTACTAGGCCCCATCATCAAGGGGTATAAATCCAAACTATATAGGTCTCCAACTATATAAGAGTCTACATATAAAGGGAAGCCCAATGAGTAACAAATATATACAACTCATGTTCCAAAACTAGAATGTCTAAAATGAAAGTAAGCCATGGGCTAGTCACCCAACTCTTCTCTTCCTTCACATTTAATGCGACTCATGTGGTGTCTCTACCTCCAAAACCGCAATCTTTAAAATGATGTCAATTTGGGTAAATTTGACGGGCTTAACAAGAGGATATACAAAATATACAATAGAAAAGGGAGGCCAAAGCAAGAATAATAATAAATAAGAATGAATCAAGATAAAGTAGGGATTCCAAATGCGTATGTATGAGTAATAAAAGTTCTATACATATATCCCTACTACAATTCAAAGTATATTTATGCTTCAAAATAATGTGAGTTTTCAAATAAAACTAAAATGTACACATGGTATATGCTAACCCATAATGGTCTCTGTCAAACACTAAAACCAGATGCATATAACCCAAGAAGGGGTCTCCAACAAAACCAAAACCGAATGCAAGTAACCTATGTAGGGTCTCAAACAAATTCAAAAGCGAATGCAAATAACCCATGTAAGGTCTCTGACAAATCCAAAACTAAATGCAAATAACCCACAAATGGCCAACTCAATTTAGGGGACTCCGGGGTCATAAAAACTATCCCCAAAAGGGTTACAACCCGAAAAAACCCACCAAAGCATCAAGAATTGTTCCCACATAATTCCCCCAAAGCAAAGGTAGCCCTCTAAAATTCCCCAGGACATAGGTTTAGCCTGCAAAAATCTCCCAAGACATCAAGGGTTATTCCCACATAATTCCCCCAGAACAAGGGTAGTCCTTTAAAATTCTCAATAGCAAGACTATACAATTCTACTCGTAGAAGCCATTTTTTTATGTATAGGAGAAAATCAAGGTTGTGTGTGATCTCCAAAAGACATAGGGAAGAGGTGATCTCCAGCAAGAATCCTAAGACTACCGTCTTGAAACCTTTTCCTATAAAATGCATAACTTCATGCGTGCAAAGGATCTAATCCCAGATTCTAATCTGGATAGAAGAAGTTCAGAATTTAAGAATATTGTGTGTTTTATTAAGCTCCAAGTTCTCAACAACCAGCTTCAAAGTCTCTCAGCAGATACAAAAGAAAAACAAGAAGAAAGATGGCCTTAGCCAAGTGATATACATGCCTTGTATATATATGATTGTTCAATGTGAGTATATCATAATGAATATGACTTTCTTTGTTCCTCTTTTCTTTTATTCATTGTACATCCAGCCATATAACATCAATGAAATATATTATTTCTTTGAAATTTGTCTTCTATAATACCATATATCCATAAAGCCTCTATCAAAGGTTTTCCCCTTCCCTCGCATGGAAGGAGATGTAATTAACAGTTTTGGAAATCCAAATCTGGAGATGTAGATATCCTAAACAAAACAATAAATCATTCAATATTCTAAATGGGTAATTTGTAAACTCATATTTCCAAGCAATATCAAATACGCTACAAAATTTGATGTGTACACCAGCTAACTCCATACTCCACAAGGTCGTCCACCAAGGAATTCACAGATCTTGGGACAAGAGAGAACAAGATGTTCAACTCTAAGGCCAAGGCCTGGATCTCCTTAAAAAAAATCATAAAAGTCTCCATGAACCTTTCTTCATCCTTTTACCCCAACAAATCACATTGTAATAGTTACCCTTAACCATAAAATCAAGGAAAAACCAAGATTTTGCAACATACAACCCATGATGTAATGCAACAGCCGCCACTTTGTTGGAATCTTTAATGCCAATAGGTCCAAAAGAAGCACAAAAAATAACCCCATTTCCATACCTAAAACCCTCCCATGCCCAACTATCCCAAATTCCCAAGAAAAGAGGCATTGAAATTTATCTTGACAAATACATGATGAGGAGGCTACCAAACCATACAAGGGACTGGGCACAAATGGGAAGCATAGTGATGCAGGATAAAAGGGGAAAAGAATGCACTTTGAAGAAATAAATTCATAAATAAAAATATTCAATTTTCAGACTAGGGACAATTCTGTAATTTTTGTAGAATTGGTAAAATTACGAAAATACCTCTACTACATGTCTAAAATTACGAAATTTTAGTGGAAAGGAGTGCACTATAATAAGGTCCTTTCAAAATGTCAAGAGATTTGGGCTACTAGAGAGAGAGAGATTGAATTTAAAATTTTACTGATTTAGGTTTAAACCACGAAAACCTAAACTAGATTTGTGAACTTCTCTAATTAAACCTAGAAAACCAGAGATTTTGATGGAGCTTTTAAAGGGTTTACAAGAGCCTAATTAGGGGAATAAAACCCCTAAGGTTGTTAAAGAAAAGAGAGTGCAATGAAGGGTCAATTTTAAGAAATTAATAAACCCAAAATTTTTTGTTTTAGAATTCTAGTAATGGAGAAGAGATACTGAAAAAGAGAAAATAATGAAGATGATGGTAGGAGAATTTAGAAGACGAAGAAGAAGAAGAATACAAACTTACCTCACTCGTAGTGGAGAGAAAAGATAGGGGTGTTCATGAATCAACCCAAGAAGAAGACAAAGCTATAGGTTGCCACCCACAATCATACATGTGACCACTTTTTAAAAAAAACTTAAATTCACTAATTTAATTCATGTTTAGGGGTGCCTTAAATAGGCTTGCAATGTAAAGAAAATAGATACTTTCCTAATTTAGTAACTTCTAAATTCCTAAACTTGGGACTCAAGTATTTCCTAAAACTAAACTACTAAAAATTTGACTTTTTAAACCACAACCTTCTAAAAACATTATTCTTGTCTATTATTAATACCCCTTTAGTAATTTGATCATAACTTTTCCAAATCAACTCAGATTTGCACAATCTTGGTCTCATTAGAAAGGTAACTAAATTACATCTCTAATAACATCAAAATAAACCAAAAGAGCAAGTTTTAACCATAGAAAATTTGGGCTAAGAGTAGCTACATGATTACCCTAAATTGACCTTAGCTTTCAAGCCTTATTATAACCATACCCTTGCAAATAAAATTTCTAATCTACCCTTGGCACTATTGACCTTATTACAAAATTAACCCACCCCTTATAAGACATAAAATAACCTCCATAATACACATGTTTCAAATCTGACTCTCTTGTATAGGGGCACATACAAGAACCTCTTCTTGTTGTCAGCATCATTATCCCTGGACGGGGAGAAATTCAACCTCAAATTTGAAATGCACCACCATTTTTCACAAATTGGTATTATGTCAAGAATCTGCAATAGTGGTGGTAGATGTGGTGGAGGTCTGAAATTTGAGGACTTCTTGCATGAACCATTCATGGTTGGTTTGATTCCGAGCTCTTATCTCTTCTTGGACTTGAACTAGTTCTTAGTCTTGGTTCTAACTGAAACATCCTGCTTCGATCCATTGTTGACCTTGGATTCTCTCTTGGTTGGCATCATTTTAAGCTGATATTGGTGTGAAACGTCACCAACTTGCACAGTACTAAACTGATTTAAAGGGGGTCTTGAATTGGATGATCCCCTAGCTTGAATTGGTGATTTTTTAGCCTCGTGTTTCTAGACAATGCCATTATAAGAACCTCAATAGCTTCCTTCATAGACCTCATTTTAGACTTTATTTCAGCCTCAAAACCATTCATTCTAGAATTGAATTTCACCTCTACAACCTCAAGTTTTGGGTCATACCTTTTAAATTCTTTATACAAGTCCTCCTTACTCACTCTCATGGTGTCAATTCAATCAATTCAGAAAGTTATTGGGAGGTCAGCTAGATAGAATTAACTAAGATAACCTGGCTCTAATACCTCGAAGAAATAAACTCAAAAATATAAATATTCAATTTTCAGACCAAGGGCAATTCTATAATTGACATAATTGGTAAAATTACAAAAATACTCCTACCAAGTGTCAGAAAATTACTAATTTTTAGAGGCAAGTAGTGCACTATGAGAGGGTCCTTAGTGCAAAATTTCAAGAGATTTGGACTAATAGAGAGAGATTGAATTTAGAAGTTCATTATTTTAGGCTTAAACCATGATAACCTAAAGCATATTTGTGAAGTTCCCTAATTAAACCAAAAAAACCAAAGATTTCGATGGGGCTTTTAAAGGGTTTACAAGAGCTTAGTTAAGGGAATACAACCCCAAAGGTTATTGAAAAAAAGCGGATGCAATGAAGGGTCAATTTTAAGAAATTATTAAACACAATTTTTTATTTTAGAATTCAAGTAATGGAGAAGTGAAAATAATGAAGAAGATGATAGGAAAATTTAGGAGAAGAAGAAGAAGAATTTACTCGTTGAGGAGAGGAGAGAAAAGATAGGGGAGCCCATGACTCAACCCAAAAAGAAGATAAGGCTATAGGTCGCCACCCACAATCATACACGTGACCACTTTTTTTTTAAAACTCAAATTCATTGATTTAATCATGTTTGGCGGTGCCTTTAAATAGGCTTGCAATGCAAAGAAAATAGATATTTTCCTAATTTAGCAACTTCTAAATTCCTGAACTTAGGACTCAAATATTTCCTAAAACTACACTATTAAAAACTTGACTTTTTAAAACACAACCTTTTAAAAACACTATTCTTGTCATGCACTGATACCCATTTAGTAATTTGGTCATAACTTTCCCAAATAACCTCAGATTTGTGCAATCTTGGTCTCGTTAGAAAAGCAACTGAATAACCTCTCTAATGACACCAAAATAAGCCCAAAGGGCAAGTTTTAACCTTAAAAAACTTGGAATAAAAGTAAGTGATGATTACCCTAAATCCCTAAATTAACCTTGGCTTTCAAGCCTTAATACAACCATAACCTTGCAAATAAATACCTAATATACCCTTGAAACTATTGGCCTTATTACAAAATTAACCCTCCCCTTACAAGACACAAAATAACCCCCATAATAAACATGTTTTAAATATGGTTCTCTTGTGTGGGGGGATATACAAGAGCCTCTTCTTATTTGTCCACATCACATAGCCAACAAATTTCCAATATCTCATGATCGAGATGCCTCTAAACGTTTTGGTGAATAAGGCCCACTGAGAAATGAAGATCTTCACCTTATTAATAATGGCCAGGAGAGAGGGGAAAAAATTATAAAATATCTTCCTATTCCTTTCCAACCAAATAGCCCACTAGACTGCATACAGTAGTCCCTTCCCAAATATCCTGCCTTGCCTACTAAACAGCCCACCAGTCCCCTGAGAAAGAAGGTAAAGAATACCACAAGGAAATACTTAAGCTATTTTTGTTATCTGAAACAAACAGTGCCAGACTTTTCAAGCCACTTCACAGTGTATGAAGAGGTGATCAGTTGACTCACCATCTTTCAAACACCTAACGCATGCATGAGAAGAAATACACTTGAAGGTTTCTGTTTTGATGAACATCACTTCCAGGTTTTCAAACATTGGCCTACAAGTTATTGTCAAGTTGGGAGAAAAGTCTGATGAGACATTTTTTGTTTTTATTATTTTAGCTTAACTCAAGAATTAACCCCAGCCCCAAGACATCGTTATCTTCAATCAGCTGCATCCTACATTCAGCTCCATTGACCTCCCAATTAACAGATATGGGCCACTAAATTATCCATCTTATGTCTAAAAATTAAAATTCTGATCTGTTCCTTTTAGGTCTCATCCTTGCCACATCAGTAGATCAATAAGGTTGTTGGGCATCTGTATGGTATGAGGGCATAGAGTCAATGATGGTGCACATGTGAGTGCACATATAAACTATTTCAGATCCAACCACATTTCATAGGTTGTAAGAAGAGATAATCTTTACCAAAGCTGTGTGTGTGTGTGCATGAGAGAGAGAAAGAGATAGAGATAGATAGATATATAGATAGAGAGAGAGAGATAGAGAGAGAGAGAGAGAGAGAGAGAGAGAGACCATCGCTATTGCTGTTGGGATGAGTGAATAACAGAGATTTAGAGAAAAGAATGCCAGTAGTATCAAAAGCTCGGAGACCAAAGGGTTAAATACAACAACAACAACAACAAACAGCCTTATCCCAACTACCAAGGGTTAAATGAATATGCAAAATAATATTCTTTTCTTTCACCATTAAGTCGACCCAGTACAAATTGTGGTCCAACTGAATTGGCTAGACCCACCATGGCCAGCTTGACCCCCACTATAAATTTAAAACATTATTTCCTGAATAAGAGTTGTGTTTAGTAAAAGAAAGAGCAATGGGGCTAAAACTTGAGAAACAAAATTTAAGCATTATTCATCATATAAATGTGCCCCACATCTGATGTATCAACTGTTTAGTTGATCTTGGTGGGTTAGTATCTAAAAATCCCAAATGAAAGGACAATCTCAAAAGTGCAATTAAGAACTAAAAGTTTGGACAGATTGAAAACATAAAGCTAATAGATGGGAGGAAAACACACACCATAAGTATTTAGAATCATCCGATAAGTATTATTTCTACAGTATAGCCCCTCCAAGAAATAGCCTACCTACATATTGAAACTCACATTCTAAACAAGCCTCTCTTTTATTTGGTAAAATGTAAGGGCCTAAGGTGTCGGTTAAGGATGCAGCTACTTCAGCCAATCAAAACACAAAATCTCTTCTGAAATAGCTGAGTTTACTGGGTAAAAGGAAAGATCATGATATCACATATTTTCATTATATTATTAGTATTACCCCCCCCCCCCACCCCACCCCACCCCACATACACACACAGCGGAAGTAAAGCAAAAGAATATACCGCTCAGTGATAGCATTGACAAGATCTGGCTTCAAGCGGTGATCAACAAATTCCTCAAATCTTTGAACCTTCTCCTCTCGGATCTTATCCATATCAATCCTGTAGAACATTGAATTAGAATTCAGACCAACAATAGCATGCCCCATATCCATACTAAAAGATCATATACCAAAAGTGAGTTTGAAGAGATGCATTGACCATTATCTCACCTCACTGAGGCTAAAGTGTACTAGAACCAATGTACCTCTTATTGTAAAACAAGCCATATTTTCCCCCTTGTGCTAAGTGCATTGTGAGTCAAATTAAAAAAAAAAAAATCAATATTACTTCATTTTTAATCATGCAAGGTCAACACCATAAAAATGACATCATAGCTAACTTTTACACCAAAACAAGGCACCATAGAGTCGGTTATACCTAGGCAAAGCTTCGAAACTAAAAACAGTTAGAGCCAAAGTTGAAATACGTGCCAGCTCAATGAATACCAAACACAGTCACCTCAACATTCGACTTCACATACTCAATTGTGTTTTCAAGTTTTTAAGAGCTTATGCAATAGTACATTAACACTCTTAAAGTACAAAGTCCTCGGATTTTCCATGTAAACTCGAACTTAAAGTAGAAAGTCCTTAGAGTTCAATTTTGTAACTGAACTCCGTTGATTGAACGAGAGTGATAATTCAGCTAGAAAGTACACAAGATATTAAATTTAGCTACTTGAAATGGAGTAAGAAATTTTAATGGGAATTAATAGAAAAATAATGTGGGTTAGGCTGATAAGAAAAAAAATAAGTATAAATTCAATGTGACATGCTTCCTCAAAAGGCATATATTTAGATACATGATTACTGACATACTCTCAATGCAGTCAAAGCCTGGTTCGCTTCCTTAAATGCATGGAGCAAGTGAAAGGGACTACATACATCAAGTATCACAGAACCAAAAACCAATTACAGAACCCACTGTTATAAATCCAATTGAGAGAAGTCAATATTTTGTCATGAACTTGAGCTAATATGTTGTGATCTCCAAATAAACCACAACATAGCACAACATGTTGAGCCATTCGTGTATGCAACGCAATATGCAAATAGAATTTGCATGACACATAATATATGAAGTAGATGTTATGACATGGTATAAGCAGACTAGAAACTGGAACCAGTCCAGCCCCATCTTCTCATAAAGAATTCATGGTCTTATAGTCAGAATTGATCCCTCCCTCTCATTAAAAAGCAGTGATAATAAAAGAGATGAAAATCTAGCTACCTTTTTTTTTTCTTTTTGAAAATCTAACTACCTTCTTAGAAGGAGCACCCAAAAGTCCATTTAACCAATGGAAGTCAAAAGTATATGCGTAACAATAGATTATCTAGTGAAAAGATTCAGACACATCTTGTCAGGGTCTGCACCCTCAGCTACCCAAAGAATCGTCATTGGTGTCCATATTCTTATGGTTGGTCAACCTGTAAGAGGTCTTTATTTCTCTAGAACATGTAATCTCTTTTCAATTTTGACTACAAGACTAAAAAAAAATTTGTAACTGTATTATGATGTTTTGACCATGTGGAGCCATCCTACAAAGTGTATAGAGAAGCTGATCTTTAAGGCAATAAGATGCAAAGAGTACACCAGCTACCCAAACAGGGGTTTAATCTGTAATTGGAACCATGGAATTGGCTTCTAACAGGATGCCTGAGGGTTTGTAGCTCTCTAGATCTATCTTGCTGGCTTTAATGTTTTACTGGATTCCTTGTCCCCACTTTTCAATAAATTTTAAAACTTATAAAATAAATAAATTTGTAGGCCATTGAAGATTCGCTGAAGTGATAGATTTGAAATAGCCTTTTCTATTTTAGAACGGTTAAGGTTAGTGAGACTATGAGCTCGTAGCAGGTAGTAAGTTAGTAACACCCCCCCCCCCCCTCTTCTCCCCCTCCATATATGTAACTGGTTATCCTTTTATACTTTAATTGCAGAGTTTCTTAAAGAATTTCTATGTTGTTGGGGATTTTGAAACTTCTATTAAATTTGTTGGCTTCTTATTTGATTAAAGTACAACCTTCGTGAGGCCCTTGTTGATTAAACCAAAAAATGTTCTCTGAAATCATATTCTACTTCCAAAATTACTAGAATTTCATTTCTTTCTAAGATAAAACCATCAAATAATCCTCATGTCCTTTATACAATTTCAAAAGCATTGTTTATGAAACAAACTTTATAACCATTATTAGGAGGTACCCACAACAAATCTTCCAGAGGGTAGCAACCTTGAGTGCTTCAGAGTAACAACCAACCCCCTCCCCTCCTGGCTTTTCCTTTCTTCATAAAAAACCAAAACAATGGCCAACGCCTAACACACCCACCAAAAAGATTAGCAATAATAATCAAAGCACCCAACAATCCTCCCCTCCAAGCAACCTGGAAACACCTCCAACTCCCCAGTGTATTTGTGAATATACTCACATGTAGATACACAGTCAAACTTTGAGTCTATTCTTTTGCAACTTCAGAATAAATAAATAAAAAAGTAAGAAGTTATGCCTGAACTAACTCAACTAAAGACAGATGCAGCTTCCACATTTTTCCTTAATTAAAATAACAGAAACAGAATAAAGAACAATGATTACAAGAGAGGAAGAGATGGAGCCTCGATCAATCACAATTGCAATTGCAAGGGATTCAAAAAAAAAAAAAATTACAAATAGGGTTTCAAGTTGCATCATTTATATAGTTCATTCTAGGTCAGAAGAATGCAATAACTGAACCTTCTCCATTCTCATTCTAGGTCAAAACAAGCAGTACCATCTTCGAGTTGCATCTAGGACTCGGATTGAGGTCGCAACCCTTTAGACGGCAACTCAATACAAAGATTTTGGTTTTTACCGCAGCCATTCAAATTTCAAACATCCAAGCACTCCAACTTGTCACGCCTCAAGGAGACAGCTCACACAAGATTTCTATATCTATCCATACCCATGGCTTTTTCTCTCTAATCAATGCATCCGATGGTACTGATTAGTGGAGCCTACCAAATTTAGGAGAATGGTACTTACCTGGGTGAAATGATCAAGAACCGCCCCGTAGTGAGAAAGTTCAACTCAGTTTTGAGAACCGGATCAGTCATCGAACCGATAAAGTGGACAGTTCAGGCCCAATTGGGTTTGATCGTGGATTTACATGGTCTAACCAGGACTTGTCTCAAATATATAAAATGTAGTAAAATACCAAAAAATGTGACAACCCAGAATGCATTAGAAAGCTAAGTACAAAAATAGCACTTTTGAGATTAATGTATATTTTTTATAAAATAAAATAAAAAATATTAATGCATACTAGAGCTTAAAAAAATAACACAAAAACTAATATAATGATTAACATATGTTTAATGCCTATTAAAGAGATGAACAACATAATTACGATAAGAAACGGGCATGTGATCTTATCATACAGCTAAATTACACCAAGCTGGGAAAGGCATGTTTCTAACCCTTTTTTTTTTTTTTTTTCATTTCTTACAAAAATAAAAGCCAGTTTGGTTTTCTTAGAACCGGGTTTGCCAAAAAAATGTCAATTTTGCTAATTATATGTGGTTTGTTGCTTATTACATTTTTAAGCTTCTATAGAACCGTTTAGAGTGTCAGTTCCAATCAAATCATATAAAACCATTAAGCTTGGTCCAATTTTCAAAACTATGGTTAGGGGTGTCAATGAGCTGAGCTGAGCCGAGCTTTGTCCAGTTTGGCTCTGGCTCATAACATGAAGGCTCGGCTCAATCTCGTGAAGGTAAGATCAAGCTTAGTTTGGTTCGGTTCACCAGTATAAAAAAAAAAAAAAGGCCTAATGTTCTAGTGGTCCATTAGCCTAATTTGTTTTATTTGAATATTACCATTGTTACTATATATAAGTTAATTATAAAATTATTAACTAAACCAAGCTCTTAATGAGCTGAGTTTTTAACAAGTTGAGCTTAGTGAAACTCAGCTCATACTCACTCAATAAACGAGACGAGCTTAATACAAGGCTCAGGCTCGGCTCTTAACGAGCCAAGTTTCAAGCTGAGCTGAGTTAGCTCAACTCTTTGACAACCGTAACTTATTGTTCAATTAAAATACATTTCACACTAAGTGTGATTTAACATGGATTTCCAAAAAAACTAGTCCCCCTAGATCAGCTTTTAACTCGTTTTGCACTGTTTATAGATATTCAAAAAACACTTCCAGATGAAAAAAGACCGTTTCTAGCAATCAAAATGTCATTTTGGTGAACTGCTTGACCCTTTAACCCACTTCTCACAAATGTTTGAGGATACAGCTGAGATGAGTCGAGGAGACAATCATTCTCCTTCCTATAACGAAGCAAGTGTTATGTGATAAAAATGCCTCTGTAGTGTAGTATATGGTGAATTATAAATATACATGTGTTGTTTTGGTGGGTAAAAGAGTCCAAAAAAGTGTTCAGTTGAAAAAGTAGGTGGTCAATAAAAGACACCAAATTCAAAAACACATTATGTCAATCAATGCACGATAATGGAGGTCTATCTCAAAACAGACAATCATTCTCCTTCAAGTAATGATCCGGCTTGGATTTTATACACCGACCCTATCCCCTTCTAACAGGAAAAAATTAGGTGAGAATGAGTTTCATGAGAACCGTGAAAACGGCACTAGGATGCAAACACATCAGCACCGAAAAGTGATAAGCACCCCCCAAAAAGTGTAAATCACTTTTCGGTGCTGATGTGTCAGCCCCCATAACACCGTTTCACGGTTTTCATGAAATTCATTTGCACATAATCCAAACCCCTTCTAACAGGTGGAAACATCAACGCCAAAAGTGATTTACATTTTTGGGAGCATATGTCAATCACTTCTAATGCTGATGTGGTCATCCCTTGACCTCAGCAGATTAGCTTCAACCTAGAAATTCCTTGCCAGTAATGATCACCAAGGGCGGATACATGACAAATAATAAGGTTTAAAGCATCTTTCAAATCAAAAAGATAAAGAGAGCAAATTTTGTGTGCCCAAAAAAGTATGTTACCCTCTATGACTGGGCTTGAATCATGTGAAAATGAATCTCGTGAGAATCGAGAAAATGGCACCAGAGGGGCTGACGCATCAGTACCAAAAAGTGATTTGTACTTTTTAGGGGGTACTTATCACTTTTCGGTGCTGATGTGTGCGCACCCTGATACCATTTTCACAGTTCTCACAAGATTCGTTCTCACCTAATTTTTAGTGTCTATGACTACATCATAGGCTGGCACATGGTCATTGCTAAGGGATCACTATTAGGGCTATAAATGGATCGAATACGAAGTGGATATAGACATATTTATATTTGTATTCATATATTAAATCAAATATCAGATACTAATTCGGATATTTGTGGATATTTATAAATTAGACTTACATTTGTATTTGTTAACTTAATTGAATATTCAATATAAATCAGAATATATATAAAATTACACTTTCTGTAAGAAAAATCAAGGTTTTGAATGGTAACACAGATATTTTAGGGTTAAAAACATGAGGTAGGGAAAGAAGTGAAGAGGAATGAGACTCTTAGTAATAACAATAAGAAGAGCAAAGCCTAAAACACCATCGAGAGCATATAAGATGTTGGAGATTTATGTAACAGTAATTCAATAATGGAGGTGAAGACAATGACTATTACGATAAAGATTATAAAGATAATAAGGACCTAATTACTCTAAAGATAGAAGATGATTGGTGGAATTCTACTACACCGCCAAAGAGGTTTTAGCTAAGGTTTTTGGTATTAATATAGAGCAACATAAATGTTTTGTCCAAGATTTGGTGTCTAGGATGGTGTCCAGGACAGACACCAGGGGATGTCATATAGAATATAATGGGTGGGAGTTAGATAGGATTTCAAATTCCCACCCATTTTATTCCATATGATGTCCCCCGGTGTTTTGGACAAGACATTTGCCCCCTAATAAATAAATATATCATTTTATGTATCCGGTTCTATTCTTTTAATGTGTATCATCTTATGTGTAATATTAATTTAGAATAATCTGTATTTAATTCTCTCATAACCAAACATTTGTTAAATGAAATGAATATTTAAACAAATAGCATACAGATGCATTCATTTGTAGCCTAACTTGGAACTCCCCTCTCTAAATCCTAAACCCTAAACTTGGGTCCAAACTTTGCCCAACTGGTAGCCAATTATAGAAAATTGGTAGCCAATTATAGAAAATAGGCTTCCGGCTGAGTTTAGGCTTGCCCAAGTTTCATAGCCCATGGTTTGTTTGAGCTTATAAATAAAATTTTTTCTTATAAAACTATTAGTAATACTCAAAATTCAAAGCACAAAAAGAGATCAAAATGAAATTAGCAAGACAGGCGCAAACACTACATTAAAAAAAATAGGTAGACACAACAATAACTATGCATTTTGAGAACTGTTTTAACATTAATGTATTTTAACTTTCTACAAAGTATCCAGACTCTTCAAGCGGTAATCAGCAAATTCACTGAGGCTGTGTCAGCCACCTGTAATGAAATCATTTCATTTCAAATTTCCAAGGCATTTGTAACTGTAAGGTGTTGGTTAAAATGAACTCATTCAAATTTATACTTGACAGCATATACCATTTCATTTGATTAAAAAAAAAAAAAAAAAACCCCTAAGATGACTTCATTTCTAATTTTTAGTTAACAAATTAGTATAAATCTGAATGAGTTCATTTTGAACAATCACTTGTATGGCTACAAATTTGGGAAAAAAAGATACGAATAAAGTTCACACAAGTAGGTGTGAATGGCACTAGGGTGTGGACACATCAGCGCTGAACAGTGATAAGCGCCCCCAAAAAAGTGTAAAACACTTTTTCAGCACTGATGCATCAGCACATAGTGTTATTTGCACCTTTTTGTATGAACTTCATTCGTATGAAAGTATAAATATGTGATCAATTCAAAAACAAAGCAAATGTTAGTCTCTGTTACATGTCACATAAGATTGTTCCCTCCACTAGTGTTGCATTAAGTTAATCAACAGCCAACCAAGGCAAAATTGGCCAGAAAATTTGTAGATGAACACCCTAATCAGGTCTTGACACCAACGAGTCTAAGTATATGTGGTCATGAGATGAGAGGGACACAAGCAATGGTGAGCAATTCAAAAAGTAGGTATCCAAAAAGGGCATCAAATTCAAAACACATAATATGTCAGTCTGTGGTGCATGTCACACTTGGTCACAGAAGTCTCCACTATTGTTGCAATAAGTCAATCAACAGCCAACCATGAAAAGTGGGCTAAAATTTTTGTAAATGCACACCCTAATCAGGTCTTGACACCAACGAGTCCAAGTGTATGTGGTAATGAGAGGGACACAAGCAATTTGTGACCGGACCTCTAACCTGCCTACTCTGTCATTTTATTCTTCTTAATTCTTTAAGAAGTGTAATGGGCAAAGTTCTAGCTGAGTGAGTCCAATTTGACAGCCAAAGTGGAGCTGAATGCCACATACAGAGTTATGTCCATTTGCAAAGATTTTGTATATATATATATATATATATATTTATTTATTTATTTATTTATTTGGAGAAAGTTATGTTTCACAATTGGAAAATGAGCTCTCACACTTACATTTGTCTGTGAGGACATGGAGGAACAGAAAAATTGGGTGTAGGAGATCCTTTTCCAATTGTGAAACACAACTTTTTATGAAGAAAAATTTTATTTTCTCACACTTTCTTCCAGTTTTTATCAAAATCTTTGCAAACAGATAAATCTCATATACGGTTCAAAATACCTTCTACAGTCCGAATGGTAATATCACAACCACAAATGTGGATGTGATTTGACTGAAGTTTGTAATTCAAATATCAGGGTAAAATATCAGGGTAAAAAAACACCCACATTTGTGGCTGTGAAATGACTTGCCTGTAGAATGATTTTAAACAGTAAATGATTTATCCAGAGACAATTAATTTAAAGCCCTAAAGACCCTAGCTCATCTCTTACCCCCTTATGGGGGTATCAATAATCCAAATATTTATCCGTATCCGATTCATACTTGGTCCACTTAAAGCAAATATCAATCCATGTCTATCCGTTACAATTTAATATTTGATTCATTTAGAAAAATATATTTATTAAATGATGGCTATAGACTAATAAACATGTTATTATACTGTAACACGATATAAAAATACCTTCATCCGAACCCATTTCTCATATCTCATTCCCATTTTATATGAAAGAAAGTTGAAACCTTCCCAAGACTGGTCAGCTTCCATCTCTATAGTTTGTAGATCCTTATTGTTTTTCATGGTCTTTATTGTCATAGTTGTTGTCTTCACTTCCATTTTTGAATCAACAATACAGAACTTTCCAACATTTTCCTCTTCTACTATTATTACTATTTTTTTTTGTTTTGTTTTGTCTTACCTTTTCTTTTTATTGTTACTAACAGTCCCATCCCTCGCTGCTTGTCTCCCTCATCCTATGTTTACAGTATTTGTGTCAGCACTCAAAATCAGAATTTTCTGATGGAAAGTGTAACTGGATATCTGGGTTCATATCCAAATTTTGGTTAAATAAATAAATACAAATATTGATCCTATGTTTAAATATCTGCAAATAAAAGATTTGTCTTGGAAATTCAGTTTTGGATATGCTTTTATTCACTTAGTAATCGGTCCATTTACAGTCCTACTTCCATATTCTTGTTTCCCCCTTTTATATCTAATATTTGGAGAACCCCCCCTACAAAAAACTTAATACTGAGGAAGAGAAAATGACCCTAAAAAACCTTTGCTTGAAATTATATTCGTTTCGAATAACTAGGATTACCCTTTTGATAGAATGTTACCTTATTAACTTATAACTTTGAATCAAGGCAACATTCTCTTGACTTCTGTGCACAATGCATGTGCAGGGACTTGACAAGGCTTGCATCAACATCGAAAAGAGATAAACACGTGCCCCAAAAAGTGTAAATCACTTTTGGTGTTGATGCAAGCTTTGCTAGGTCCCTGCACACGGATTCTGTGTACACAAAAACCAAGCCAGGGCAACATACATTCTTTGGGTTTGATTCCATAAAAAAATTAACTTGGGTTTGGGCTTTTGGGTAGGGTTGGACCAAATCGAATGAAATCATCATTCAACGCTTGAGAAAAGGAGAACACATTTACTTTCACATGCAACTGCCCCACACAGGCACACTCACTTAAAGTGGCTATTTAAGAATTGTTGAATAAGAGAGATACGAAGGATTTTAGGTAAAACCAATCTCTACCCACTTTTGAGGGAGAGTATCCTCTGCGCCGCCCTCCCCCCCTTGCCGAGACAGAGGAGGGGTATCATTTTACTTTTGGGGGGTGATGTGACATCACCAAAAAGTGAAATGATAACCCCCTTGTGTCTCGGCTCACGATGTCGCACAAAAGGGGGCGGTGCAGAGGATATGAGGCCCACTTTTGAGGCTTAAGGGGCCCCCAAATCTAGTTGAAGTCTTAAATATAAACTGACGTGCACCTATATTGACGGCCTGAAATCCTCTATGTCACCCCCCTTGTGAGTCACTCAATGGTCACACAAGGGGGATCAACTTAGTTTTTGAGATGTCAATGGCCAAAAAGTGAATTGATTCCCCCCTTGTGGGCCACTGCATAGATGATGGCATGAGAGATATTGACGCTCGATTTGTATGATTAAAATTGACTTGTGTGTGTAGTCTTTTGATGTCAAACTTGTACCGATAAATGTTCTGTCCAGGATTTGCTGTCCAGGACAACAGGGACGGAATAAAATGGGTGGGAGTGAGATGAAATTTCAAACTCCCACTCATCTTTTGTCATATGATCTGGACACTAAATCCTAGACAGGCCATTTGCTCCCTTTCACCATAAGAATATATGTGTAGTTAATGAATAAGTTCTTCAATTTTGATTCCTTTTATGAAAAGTAGGAAAGAGGTTATTATTTTTTCTTTCTTGTAGATTCAGCCAATGCCAAAGAACGGCCTGAAATCTTTCTTATAGACCCACTTTTTGGAATGTTACATCACCTCTAAAAAGTGAATTGATTCCCTCCCCCCCCCCCTTTGGGCCCCTTGAGTGCCTTATAAGGGGAGTGGGACAGAGGATATCAGCCCAGAACGGGGGCCATTTCTTAGATGAATCATAAAACATAGCTTGACAATCCCATGGACTGGGCCCCTCACGCACGGATTTTGGAGTAAGCTATTTTCCATAAAAATGAAAGAGTCAACTACACAACGGATTTTGGAATAAGCTATTTTCTATCAAATTAAAGAGTCAACTGGACAAAGGATTGTGTCAGCCTCCCTTAAGAACTACTTGTCATGGGGTGGGGGAGACACATCAGCACTGAAAAAGTGATAAACACCCCAAAAAAAAAGTGGAAATCACTTTTCCACGCTGATGTATCTGCCTTCCTGACACCAGCGGAGGTTAGAGGTTTTAAGGGAGGATGACACAACCCTTCCTCAGTCAACTGAGTATCATAAACGGCAATCCAAACTGATAAATAATAGTGGTTAGCTTTTAATGTATTCCGTCATTTAAAAAAAGATCCAGGCAATTGGTCAAGTTAGGAAACACATGTTCAGTGATGAAAAAGTGCATGCACGTGGGGTCAAATTCTGTCAATTGTCAGCAGGTCAGGTCGGTTCGAGTTTTGACGGTAAGTAACATGTCACGTAACCCAATTTGTCCACGGACTGGAGATGATTCTAAATCGGTTTTACTCCTAATTTGTCCAGAAAGGCTGGCATATATAACACAACAAGGGAGCAATTTTTCTGTTTAGAATTTTGTGTTCAGGGCACCAGGTGACTTCATTTGGAATAAAATAGATAGGAATTTGAAATTTCATCTAACCCCTGCCTATTTTATTCCATGTAAAGTCACCTGGTGTCCTAGACACCAAATCCTACAACAAACAGCCTTATACCAATTATTTGTGGCATGAATCATACTCCGCCATTACTCCTCCTTATATGTATGTGATGTTATTTTTGAAATTTATTTTACAGTTTAACCCTGTACACCCCAACATCTGTGTTTGGGACCACGCGAAGTTACAATTTGAGAGGAGAACATTTGCTTCCATCTTCTATTTTGGTAACCCAGTCTAAAGCTAAGTCGTTTGTTTATCATATTGGAATACCAACCCAAACTTGAAAGCAGCTTAATTATTTATTACAAGGGAGCAGATGTTCTCACGTTCAAGTAGTTAGATACAACAATTAACTGTCTCTCATAAAATTAAACCCTAAGGTTGTAAGAGAGGTTAAGAGTTACATTACTTCATATATTTCAAGGTTAGAGTTAACTTACTTAATATATTTCAATACTTCCCCACAAGAGGGATGCTCTTGGAGCATGAACATGGGAGAGCTATACATAAAGAGTTTGGGTGAATAGTTATGTCTATTGTGAGATTTGAACTCACAACCCAAAACCTGTTCTAATACCATCTTAAATAAATCAATTAACAATCTCTCCTAAAATTCTAAGGTTGTGGGTGAGGTTAAAGTTAAATTACTTAATATATTTCAACACATGCCACCTAAACACAAAAGTAGCACATGATTATTGTTTTTTTTAAACTGATTTTATGGTTTTACCCCTATACACCCCAGCCATTGAGTCTGGGAGCATGATGGAGTAGACAATATGGGAGTAGAACATGTAATCCCTTGTTAAAAATACGGCTTTGATCAGATCAGGTTGCCAAGGAGGGCAATACCCAATCCAGTCAGTCTTGCCTTGGATTGTGTGCACATGAAATTCATGCACAATGTGTGTGCATGGATCAAGGGGTGGACACATCAGCACTGAAAAGTGACAAGTGTACCCCCAAAAAGTGTAAATCACTTTTCGGAGCTGATATGTCTGCCCCTTGATCCCTGCACATGCATTGTGCACGAATTTCATATGCACACAATCCGGGTTTCGTCTGAATCGATTTAATTAGTTTCGGAAGTTCTATTTCTAATTTCTTTATTATTACTTTTTTCGGGGGCGGTGGCATTTAGTGGCTTCAACCAATTGAGCACTTATGTTTGACAGGGCACATGTGTACAGTGTGTTAGGTGGGTCATATTCATAATCTTGCATGTGCAAGTCTCAATTACCTTACTAGCAATATATAGACCCACCTAAATCTCTCCTATGTTAATGAAACTGATATTTACAGTCATGCAAATGCTCATCCATCTCAATCATTCAATTAAGTCTTTATAATAATAATTACTACTAAATTTATGGAGGCAACATATATTGGAACATAATTAGGAACATCATCTCCCTGGATTAAGAGCTAAAAGAAACCGTATATGTAGGATAAACGAAAAAAATAAACATATATGTAAGGCCATAGGCAAGCTGATCTATATGAGAATAGTTTGGCTCAAAAGACTTTGACTGGGAAATGATCTTCTGTGACCAATATGTAACTTGTCCCATACATTGACATGTTATATGCTTTGAGTTGGAAGAAAATCTTCTACACTCAAAATTTGTCTATTTCGTCCTCCGAGATACAAGATTGACATGCGATGATTATTTTAAAAACTGTTTTTACAATTTTAATCTTAATATATCAATACTAATAATGATATAATAACAGACCTTTGGTGAAATTTTGGTTGTAGAAATGTATTTGGCAGGCAAGTGGGATCCACGCATTTGATGGAGTCCCAACTCCCATCGGAAAAAAGAGGATATTTGGTCATCTTTCATGCCAAATCCAACCCCGTTAGAAGATCCTGACCATCTCACCTTTTCTGTTTCAAAATATATGTTGTATCCCTTGGAATAAGATGGGTGGGAGTTAGATCAATTTTCAAATTCTTACCCATTTTATTGGGAAGCGATATTCTTTCCAGTATTTGGTGTTCAAGACACCAAGGGATGTCATATGGAATAAAATGGGTGGGTGATGCATTTTTTGAACAAAAAATGTGCATTTTATTCTATATGACATCTGTCCTGAATACTATCATATACACCAAATCCTGGACATAACATCCTTTTCACATTTTATTCCATATATATGACGTCCCCTGTTGTCATGGACACCAAATCCTAGATAGGACATTTGCTTCCTTTTCAATTATATATTTCTTTTTTTTTTTTTTAATGTTCTATTCCTAATTTGTCTACTCCCCCGTGCTCTTAGACACAAAGGTTCAATGTCTTCTTCTTGTACAAAGATTTTATCATTTATGGAGGAAATAGAGTTTCATTTAATTTCCATTTTCATTTAAGAGGTATTATGTGTTTTCACACCTTCTTGAGACCTTGAAAAATGAACAAATAATTTTTTTTAGGAATAACAATAAAAACTAAGGCTCTGCAATATTTGACTGATCACAATTTTGTATAATCTATTTACTATAAAGGTTTCTAAGGAATTTATTAGAGGAATGTTTCTAATAAAAATGGTTTGTTCTTTCATATTTTATCAGGTTTTTCATTTCTTTCTTTGAGGTTTGTAAAAATTCTCTTTGTTGAGACATGTATCAAATCTATTCTGATTACCCGGATTATCCAAACCTAGGTTAAAGTATAAAAAAATTAATTTTTCTTAATAGTATTAATAGTCGTATTCAGCTGTTGTTCCTTTACCAATGATTACAAGTTACTTATTCATTCACCACCAGAAATACGACTTACGTCTAACTGGCATGTGTTAAGCATGCTGCCAATGTTCATGGAAGTTCCAACCAATAAAAAATCTAATGAACTTTATTAAATTAAAAAGGATATAAGCCCAACAAAAATTACTTATTTTTGAGACCTGTTATAAGTTCAATCTGTATACTGATATAAGTTCAACCTGTCATAAGCCAACATTTACTTGGTTTCCAAAGTAACTCTCATCAATTAGTACTATTATGATGTGAACATTTTTAGCATGTCAAAGAAGTAGTTGATTTTGCACTGTTCACAAATGATCCAAAGAGTTTTAGAGGAACTTATGGAAAAGAAGTAGTAGATCCCACCAATTTTAACGCTTAAACCATGATATGAGGTTAAATAATAAAAAAAAATTAGACCATTGATATTGATATGGGGTGAATGGATAAAACAGAAATAAGATTTATAAAAACAAAGGGCAAAGACACCATATATGAATGTATAAAATTGACACTATAACAGTTCTCAAAAAAAAAAAAAAAAAAAATCACGTGCTACAGTCTGTATGAGAGCATGGTCCTAAGGATAGGACT
>JAOXJP010231242.1:0-10659 GCA_025762735.1 Platanus orientalis | reverse complement strand
TGCTATCCACATTACTTGGGATAGCTAGGCTTACTGGCCAGGCTGTGGCATTCCCTCCTAAAGAGCTAGATAAGGGAGCTATTTCAGAAGTCTTTGGTTGTGATAACACAACTTGGTACTAAAAACTGTAGGCTGCTGACTGTCTGCTAGAGGTAAGTTTGTTGAATTTGATCTTCTCGCACAACCTCTTTCCGATGACACACAACAATGACATACCCAACACGATGGTGCATGTCATCTATTCCCCCTTACTAAGAAGGAGGTCGATATTGCGGCTATCATATGCCACGTGATCATCTCAGAAGCAAGGAACTCCAATGCCTCTCGGTTGCTCCAATATGGTGTGATGATTACACACCTATTAGTGCTATATGGGGTTTCATTCCCCAAGGATGTTACCACCCTGAAACAAGGGGTCGAGATAGGTCAGTCGACTATCTGGTGAATGTTGTAAGAAGTCACACACTCAAAAAATAGGAAGCTTGCTCTGTCTAAAGCAGGATCCTCTGGGGCTGCAGTACCACCACCTCCTATGCATATGGAGGTTCCACCAGCAACAACAGAGCCAGCTGTTCCTCCTCCTTTAGCTTCACTTGCTCCCCAGGGCGAGCCCCCGGTGCCCATATTTGTGAGAGAGGTCTTAGACGGTCTCAAGGAGCTGTCTGGGCGCATCATCAACCACGTGGAGAAGATGACTTACAAGCTCAATAGTATTGAGCTTCATGTTGAAAGATTGAAGCTTATGGTGGCTCCTGAGCTTCCTCATCATCGTAATGTCCAGCTTGATCTTCGGACACAGAGTGACAAGGATGAGGATGATGACGAGTGATTGTGAGGATGAGTGATTTACTTTGTACATTTGTCACCTTTTGTGTATCTCTCATATTTTGTAATCTCCAAAGTTTTTAAAATTTTAAATATATGAATAAAAAACAATTTTTTGTCTTGCATTTCATTCTATATCTCTTCATTGTTTTTCTTGCTTCATATTGTTCATAATTGTCAATTTCATGACAAAAAAGGGGAGAAAATTAAACAGTTCTTGGAAATAGTCATGGATGAAAGGGGAGAGAAAAATGTTATATAAGCATTCATATAGGGGGAGTAGAGAAATGCATCGAATATTCATTTGAGGGAGAACTAATTGAGAAAATGAGAAAAATCAAAAATTGTAAACTTATAACTTAAATTTTCTCTAAAGCAATGAACTAAAATAGACATATTATTTCATATTGCATTTCATGTGCTTGATTGAGTATCCCTGCTTGATCATGTTTATTTTCATTTGACTATTTTATATTGGCTTGAGAGAGGTATTGGTTGTCAAATGTGATTTTAGATTATGAGACCAAGCATTTAAGCAAAGATCTTGAACTAAAAGCCCAAGCTCACATTAAGGGAGAGTTCAAGAGTTCAAAAATCAAGAGTTCTAGACTTCAAAACACATCACTTGGTTAAATGTATCACTCTTGCATTTTTATGGAGTCTGTAAAATTCATTGCATATATTTATTGTACTCCATCCATGTATTTCATTTTGGTTTATCATGGATTGCCAAAGGGGGAGATTGCTGATGTATATTGTCAATTCCATATTAAGTAAAATACATGGAGTGGTAGATTAGGCATGACATGAGCACATTGCATACCTTAGTCATGTTTGTAATCATCAAGTGTTGGTTTCCAAGAAGGAAGACGAGATCCATCACTTGAAGTTGAGGATGATCCGTTCCCAAGACTGCTATGGTTCAAAGACTTGAAGACTCGAGGCTCATCAAACAAAAAAATGTTTATAAAGGTATACAATATGACAAACATAGGTTAAAAAGAATAAAAGACACCTTATATAACCTTATGAACCAATACATGCCACCTACTGAAAGTCCGGTTTCTATCCTAGAGAGGGGGTGAATAGGATATATATATAAAATTTTTAATTTACCCCCCATTTAAATTCCAATTTAAGATGTTTGTTATAATGCTTGGAATTTTAATACACTTATAAATATGCTTCAATTATTATAAATTCAAGTGCAATGCCATGAAAATTTGTGATATTGGTCTTTCAATTACTTTATGTCTCACTTAATAGCAATTTTGAAAGATCATATGAAATATGCTATATATGCCATGCAGATACCAAGAGAAGAGACAATTCACACTCACCACAATCATACACATGACACAATGTTTATCATGGTTCGACACTCGGGCCTACATCCACTTTCAAAGCTCCCAACCGAGCTACTAAATTTTATTTAGATTGAATTACATTACAATCAAGGTTAAAATTGTAAAACCTACTCTACTTGCATAGCAAGCTATACTCTCGATCTCTTCTGCGGGAGAGGTCTATACCCGGTGTCTCTGGCGGGTATTGGTCTACACTATAGGTGTCTCTAGCAGTAGTGCTAAGGTCAACACCTAGTGTCTCTGGTGGGTGTGGTCAACACCTAGTGTCTCTGGTGGGTGCTAAGGTCTCAATATAACTGAAAACGAATACAAATTACCACAAGAGGTTAATGTATTGCTTGATGCTCAAATGGGTGGTTGCTCCTTTGTTGAGCTTGTATGCCAATGTGTTCCACCAAGCCTCTAAGAGTGCCTGTTGCTTCTTGGAGCTTCTCGTAAGGGTTTACTTGAGAGTAAATCCTTCTCCTTGCTTCCCTCTTCTTGTTTTTCAAGTAGAGTGCCAGGAAAGCACTTAAATGACTCCTTGGATCTTCAATGGATGTTTATGTATGTGGCCAACTTGATAGTTGGTGTGATTTAATGCCTTGTTCTCCCTCAAAAGATTCTTCTTGTTTTTGGTATACCCTTCTTGTGTTCTTGAGTGTTAGAGAGCTCATTTGAGATTCTCTCATACTTATAGGGGACGAGCACAGTCATGCACCCTTGATTTAGCATCTCTCCCAACGGTCAAAAAATCGCAGATGTAGATTTGTATATATATTTCTTTGAATTTCTACGATTTCGAATCAATCTGGCTATGTTGGATTGATCCGCTCAAATCGATTTGGCATACCCGGATTAATCCAGTGTCTCATTCTGAGACACCCGAGCTTTACCAGATCGATCCAGTAAGTAGCGGATTGATCCGACCCCCTCCGGATCAATCCGATTCTTATGTTTTTTTGCTATTTTGCCTAGAACCTACTCCCACTCACTTGATAACCTATATAGGTGGCATTCATTGGTCCATATGATTATGTAAAGGTCTTTTATGTTCTTTAACCTATGTCTAACATGTTAAATACCTTCACAAACCTTTCTTAAGGTTGATGAGTCGAGTCTTCAAGCTTTTGGACCTTGGCAACCTTTGGGAATGGATCATCCTCAGGCTTCAAGTGATTGGAGCTCGTCTTCCATCTTGGGAACCAACCACTTTGATGATTACAACATGACTCAAGATTTTCAATGTGCTCATGCCATGCGTAATCTACCACTCCATGTATTTTATATAATATGGAATTGACAATATACATCAACACCTACATAGGTTCCTAAATGAGTGGGAGTAAGCTCTAGGCAAAATGGCAAAAAATAGGAGAATCAGATCGATCCGGGGGTGTCGGATCAATCGACACTTAGTAGACCAATCTGTTACTTATAGAATCGATCCAAAAAAGCTCAGGTGTCTCAGACTGAGACACCAGATCAATCCGATGCCAAATCAATCTATGTGGATCAATCTGACATAGCTAGACCGATCCACAATCGCAAAAATTCAAAAATAAAAATAGGTCTATGTCTAAGATTTTTTTACCATTGGGATAGATGCCAAATCAAGGGTGCACGACTGTGCTCATCCCCTAAAAGTATGAGAGAAGCTAAAGAGAGCTCCCTAACACATAAAATCACACACAAGAATATACCAAAAATAAGAGAAGAAATCTTGAGAGAAGAGCAAGGCATTCAATCCCACCAACTAACAAGTTGGCTCTATTCATGAGCATCCATTGAAGATCAAGGAGCCATTTAAGTGCTTCCCCTACACTCTAATAGGAAGAACAAGAAAAGGGAAGCAAGGTGAAGGGGTTACTCCAAAGTAAACCCTTGTGAGAAGCTCCAAGAAGTAGGAGGCACTCTTAAAAGCTTACTAGAACCTATTGGCATACAAGCTCAACAAAGGAGCAACCACCTTCATGTGTATCAAACAATACATCTACCTTGTGAGGTAATTTGTATTGATTTCAAATTATATTTGAGACCTTAGCACTTGCTAGAGACACCGGGTGTATACCATAGCACTACTGCCAAAGATAGCAGTAGTGTAGACCATATTCGCTGGAGACACTAGGTATAGACCTCTCCCATCAGAGACATCGAGAGTAGAGCTTTATTTGTAAGTAAATAGGTTTTAAATTTTAACCTTGACTATAATGTAATTCAATCTAAATAACTATTGTGTTAGATTGAAAGTGCATGTAGGCCGAGTGCCGAACCACTAACTATTTTGTTGTGCTTGTGGTGTGAATTATCTCTTTTCTCTATCTCTACATGGCATTTTTATCATTTCATATATGATCTTTCACATTCACAATTGCATAGGATCTTAAAGTTGTTGAAAGGTCAAAATTACAAATTTTCATTGCATTGCACTTGTAATTATAATAATAGAAGCATATTTCTATGTGCATTGAATTCCAAGAATTATTACTACATCTAAAATTGGAATTGTAATTATGAGTAAACTAAAAGAATTTTAGAAATCCTATTCAACCTGCCACTAGGATATAACCGGATTTTCAGCGGAGACACAATCGCCGCCCTCTAAAGATTTTATTATGGGGCTGGTGATGCCCTCTCCTCCAAAACTTGAAGATGAAAGCCAAGAAATAGTAGACGACTTGATCGAAGTGAACCTAGGAATAAAGGGAGACTTTCATCCCACTTTCATCAGTGCATGCCTTTCCTTAAAAGAACAGACACGATATCTTGAGTTTTTGTGAAATCGAGACATGTTCACCTATAATTATTTTGAAATGCTAGGGTTGGACCTCAATGTGGCCATTCATCGCCTCGCCATTAATCCATCTTAGCCGCCCATTAAACAACATCCTTATAAGGCTAGACATGACATTGCTGACAAAATAGAGGGAGAAATAGAAAAACCACTTAAAGCCATGTTGATTCATGAGGTTTGATATTAGAAATGGCTCACCAATATTGTGCCTATATAGAAAAAGAATGGTTAAAGCAGGGTGTGTATCAACTACAGGGACCTTGGTATTGCATACCCAAAATAGGACTTCTTACTATCACTCACAGAGTTGCTGATAGACACTACCATGGGTTATGAAGCTCTTGAAATTCCTGAGTTAATTATCCTAGTGGGGGGTGAATAAGATATTTTTAATTTTTTTAATATTCTTTTACTTTGAATTGCAATGCCACTATATCAATTCAAACATGAAAGAGCAATTTGCAAGGATAATTAGAATAAACAAGTTCAAGACTAAGGAAAATTGATCATGCAATGTGAGCAATAAGTTATTGTATGCAAGTAAGAGATGACAAAATGAAGATTTGGAGAAACAAACCACAAGGCAAGACTTATAGTGGTTTGGCATGATGGCCTATGTCCACTCTCCAACCCCACGAAGGGGGTGTATTGATTTTTATTAATAGTTCTAACAACTATTATAAGGAAATCATGAAATTCCTAGAGGGGGGTGAATAGGAAATCTATAATTTTTAGATTCCTTTTTAATTAATTTCTTCACCCTCTTATGATTTACTTTAATTCAATTAAAGATGCAGTAGAAATTCTTTTAATTAGTAAATCACTTTCCTATAAACTTATCAAAGACCATGAGGCTCTGTCATGCACTATAGTGTTACCTATAGCGAAGTAGGAGTAGGGTTGATATGTTCCCTAAGGTTGCTTGCTTAATTATATTAACCTTAGTGTGTTGGGGTAGTTTGCATAATCAAGATATATATAAATAGTGATAAGGTATAATCAAACTACAACACTACAAATTTCCCACAATGTGATCACTTAAGTTTAGTACTTTGATATAAGTCCTAAAGTGATTTATAAATAATGAATTGCAAATTCAATATACTTTACAAAATGTTTAAATAAACTTAAATGATAGATTAACCAATTTGCAAATTCACTAAAGGCTAGGTGCTTATGCGTGTTTATGAAAATTTAGTGTGTCAGACAATTTAACATAAACATAAACACTTAGGTGTTCAATTCTCTATGAATTACAAATCAAATATGCAAGTGTGCTCAATTAGTCCAATTTGCAAATTCAATATATTTTGCAAGATGTTTAACTAGACTTAAATGATATATTAGCCAATTTTCCAATTCAACTAAGGCCTAAATGCTTATGTTCAAATATGATATGGAATTTAAAGAATAACCACAAAGCATGCAACCACAAAGACACAAGTGTTTATAGTGGTTTAGCACATAGATCTATGTCCACTTTATATTGCCCAATCCAAGGGAGAGTTGATTTTATTAATAGTTATCTACCACCTATTACAAGGTACATCAACCAAACCTTACCTCTAGTGTCTCTGGTAGAGGTGACTTTGCACTTGGTGTCTCTAGCAAATGTTAATGAGTTCGGTGTCTCCAACGAACTCCTAATATGGCTTTCGTTGTCTCTGGCGAAAACTTCCTAATCTGGTGTCTTTGACGGACGTATATAATGTTAGGTTTATGTATTGTCAATCTCATGTCAAAACAGCTGAGTTGTAAAGTAAGTGTCAAGTCCAAGATAATGCTTCAAGTTTGGAATAAAAAAGGAAAATATGGACTAAAAACCTACAAGATTAAGACAAGTATCAAAGATGAAGATCAAACTCAAGGTTCATATTGAAGACTAAATACAAAAAGGCTAAAGCTGAAGACTGACAAAAAGAAGGCTTAAATATGCTCATGACATGTACTAACCTTAGAAAATATCCACACTTAGCACTATGCACTAAAACCACTAAGAATGAGCATAAAATTAAGTGTGAGATGCTAAAAGGAACCAAAATACATTTGTAACTGTCCCCAAAAGTTAAAGGAAAAAAGACCCAAAACCAAAAAGATGGGACATGACAAAGTGTAGAAAAGTAGCAGACCTTGATTGATCACTAGATCTATGATCGATCACAAATCTCGTGATCGATCACAAGTTAATTTTCAGGTAAACATTAAATTCTCGAGAGTTGTGATCTCAGGGCCTAATCGATCACACTTCCCTAATCAATCACAGAAAAAGTGTGATTGATCACAGCCATGGGATTCACAAAAATTGATTTTTATTTTTGAGATTCCAATCCAAATTTTCTCAAGACTTGTCCATTTGAAAGAGCTCTAATCCTATGGACAAAGATTATTCTTAGCTCTATAAAAGGGTGATAATACCCTAGGTTTTATGAGAAGAAAAATAAGAGCGAGAAAAGAAAAAAAAAAATCTTGACTAAGAAAACGGCTAGTCTGAAAGCCAGGAAATCTGAGTGCTTACCGCATATCTAAGCTTGGGCTATTGAAAATACTTGAGTGATCTATCTCTCTGAGCATACTACATTATACATCAAAAGAAGAGAAGTTTATTGACTATCCATTGCAAGGAAACCAGTGATTTATAAGGCCCAAAAGTTTATTCTCTGTTATGTTTCAAACTGTGGAAGAAAAGGTAAATCAGCTCGCTAGAAGGAGCATCCACACTCAGTACACATTGAGATATCAACTTACATGAGGTAAACTTGTATTTATTCATTATTTCATTATTTCAATCCCTTTTGTCGGAGACATCGAAAGGAGTATTGCACTCTTTGGAGACATAGAGTGTAGGTTTAGCTTGCATAGCAAGTAGAAAGAGTTTTGTGTGAATTTTACCTAGATTGTCTATATTTCAATCTAAATAAAATTATGAGAAGCTCTGGATTGAGCATTGGGTGTGGATGTAGGCCTTAGTGCCGAACAATTATAAACTTCTATGTTGTGGTTGTGTACATTTGCTCTAATTCTTATTCATGTGATTAATGCAATTGTGTTTATTGCGTGTATTACCAATTAAGAGTAAATTGACAAAATTGATGATAGAGACTTAAATTCATATAGTACCAAATTAACTAACAAGGATTGTAAGATAAACCACAGCAAATCAAGTTAATTAAAAAGAGAAACAAATCCTATTCACCCCCCTCTAGGATAGAATTTCAATTGGTATCAAAGCCAAGTTGCTCTTATAGGGCTAAACAACCCGAGTAAATGATCCTAGTCATCTAAGGAAGTATAATAGGACCAACATGGAAGAGTCATACTGTACCACTAAGCCACCATTTTTCAATGGGTCAAATTATCTATATTGGAAAATACAAATGAGTACCTTCCTACAATCCATGGATTTGTCTGTATAGATGTTTATCCAAACCAAGTGCACAAAACCCACTAGCCTCAAAGGGGAATGGACAGAAGCACATTGCAAGGTACATCTTGCAAACTACAAGGCATTGAATGCCATTTTCTATGCAATGAGCCTTATTGAGTTTAGGTGCATATGTAACCTCACTGCGACCAAGGACGCTTGGAAACTTTTATAAGTCACCCATGAGGGAACAAGTGCTGTAAAGAAGTCCAAACTACAAATGCTCACCTCAAGGTTTGAGGATTTGAAAATTGAAGAAGATGAACAATTCATCGACTTCTACACTAAGTTGCAAGACATTGTAAATGGCAAGGCCGGATTAGGGAAACCTATAGAACCAGTTGATGTAGTAAGAAAAATCCTTAGGTCACTTCCTAAGAGGTTTAGAACCAAGGCAACAGCCATAGATGAGAGCAAAGACATAGACACAATAGTGATAGAGGAGCTAGTTGGGTCTCTCCAAACCTTCGAAATGACCTTCAAGCAAAATACTAAAAAGAAAGGCATTACTCTTAAAGCAAAAGAGCAGTCTCAATTTGAAAATGAATCCGATAAAGAATTAGCCAAAGTTGCTAGGAACTTCAAAAAATTATGTAGAAAAGATTCTAAGGACTATAGAAGGATGTCATCTAGGAAGACCAATTAATTTCATAGGAATAAGGAAATTAGCAATAATGAGCCTATTTGCTATGAATGTAAGGGTTGGAGCCATTATGCCAAAGAATGTGCCAACAAGAAAAAAATCAAAACCCATAGAAAGGCCATGGCTACAACAAGGGACAATGACTCAGATGAGTCTGAAAGTGAGTCTTAATCAAGTGATGATGATAGGACTCAAGGAGTTAAAGCCTTTTATGGCTTGGAGAACTCTTGTGACCTCACTCACAAATAGCATAGAATTAGAAAGTGTTAGTGAGAGCAAGTTTGAGGAAGTAGATGATGGAGATATTCAAGAGGCCTTTGACAAACGTTTTCTGGAGAATGTCAAATTAGAAAAGGAAAACATTAAACTAAAGAAATAAAATAAAGAATTGATATGTAAATCAATCTCACTAGAACACTCTATCTCTAAACTTCAAATCGCATCCCCTAATAATACCAACTGTGAATCTAGTCAATTACTTATGAGAGAAAAAGGTGAATTGAGAGAGAAAATAAGTGAGCTTGAATCTAAACTCAAAGACTCTAGAATGTTTGCCAATCTAGAAAAAAATGAATAGAAAAGTTGAAAAGAAAAAGTTGGATGAAGTCAACAACAATCTAAAACTTAGATTACTTCAACTAGAGAAAAAGGCAAATATGTTTGAATGTGAAAAGTGATTCTTAGAGACAGATGTGTAGAGCTATGTAGTAAGACATATAAACTCAGTGAACAAATAAGGGAATTGGAGGAACAAAAGAAAAACTACTTACTCTAATTGCCCAAGGAAATGAAAAATTTGAGAGAATGATCTCAATGGGTAAAGAACATGGTGACATGAGTGGTCTAGGATACAATCCTAATGAATCAACCACTTATTCAACCAAGAATATGTTTGTCAAGGCAAAATAAAAAGCACATGCCGTACCTCAAGGTACCCAACAACAATCGAACACTTTTGTTGGAAAGACTTTCCTTTCCTCCAAAGAAAAAGGTCTAGAAATTCACTAGGACAAATTCCATTTCAAAGGCAAAGAAACTTTGAAAGAGGTGAAACTTCACTCTCTAAGGGAAACACCAAGGACACACACCATAGTTTAAGATTAAAGTCTAAAGTGTCATATGGCAACCAATCAAACTCTACCAAAAGAAACTTCAATAATTATGGAAGAAGGTATGATTAGAACAATCAAAGCACCTCGTATAAAAATAGAAACTCAGTCTACAAGGAGAGAAAGAAAGAGAACCGGTCATACATCACATATACTTTCACCTCTAGTAGACCATACCCTACATGTTATTATTGTGGACTTAGAGGACACATGAAAGTTGACTGTACAAAGAGGTTAAATGACTTAAAATCTTGAAGGTTTCAAAAGAAAAGCCAAAATGATAGGAAAGCTAGAAAAAGGAGCTACTTTCAAAAAATAGAAAATAAAAACCTTGAACATAAGAAAAGGTTGTACAACCTAACTCAGTCTAAAGCCAAAAAGGTTTAGGTGAAAAAAGATGACCTTAAATGCTTTGTCATCCACAAGGCCTTGAGAGCTATGAACACTTCAAGATAGTATCTTCACAGTGGTTGTTCTAAACATATGATTAGGGACAAGTCATTATTCACTCACCTTGTTGA
>JAOXJP010231241.1:0-10659 GCA_025762735.1 Platanus orientalis | reverse complement strand
GATGTCCAACTCCATCGGTTAACTCTGAGTTAGTGGCGACTCCAAGTAAAGCCTAACCCTCCTATAAAAGGGTTAGCAACCTTTCATGCACTGGTATCACACGCCGAAGAGTGGGCCTGGAAACCATGGGTGGGTGGGGGAATCCGAACCCCTCCCAAATGCTGATGTCCACAACTACATTTCACTCATATGGAGCCAGAATGTTCTCTAGACCTCCTAATCAGGATTAGTTGGTGTCCATCTCTTTGGGATCGTGAACCCTTCAAAAAACCATTTAAGGAATGTGAGCTTTCAGGAGACTTATCTATTTAAATTCCCTCAAATGCTTCAAAAAAAGTAGCAAATTAGGACAAAAAAATCAGGTGCTCAACTGACTCCAAGAGTTCACCTAAACTCAGAACTTTAGTCTATCAACAACTATCCCATAGTAATTCTAGGACCTCTAGAGTATCAAATTTTTACGGGATTACAAAACCCTATATTCCTAACCATCATTTCTGCTCAAGCCAAAACAAAGCACTTTTCATTTATATTTGGCATGCGAAATGCCCTAAGAAATTCTCCCGGACTCGAAATGTAGCAAGGTCAGGCTCATTTTCTCAATTTCACCCCTGCCTTCAAAAGATCATTCCACAAACTCGAGCATTAGAGAATGTCCAATAGGTTAATTCCACCAGCCTTCGGGCAACTACAGAAACTCTATATCTCCAAGTGACCCTACTTCAAAAATCCTCTAGCAACTACCCAAGAATCTAGTGGTTAATCTATCAATTCCTATAGCTCTAAGACTCCCCAAGCTTCAGATCCCCCAAACATGACCTATAGTAGAGATCTACAGAAAATCCAGTAATCTTTCTTGTCAAAACCTTTTAAACTGCCCAAAAAAGGGTTTTCGACCCAGTTTTCTACTTAGGCATCATAATTCAGCATAGTTAAAGGCTATGGCTCACCTGGACCAGGGGTTATCTTGCACCAAACAATTTTCATGATCAATTTTACCATATTTTCCTTTCATAATGCATTTGAGAGCTTTTCAGTTTAGAAAACCTTGATTTCACCCCTTGCCCTTACCATAATTTGGTTTTGACTGGTCTGTTGTGGCCGAAATATTTGTGACCCCAAAAATAGACACTGAGTTTGCCATGTTCTGAGCCTGAGAGCTCACAAAAGTTGATGACACAGTAAGGGTTCAAAAATATCAGAAGCATTTAATGTACATTAATGAGCTAAGACTTTTAACTTTAGTTCATTAATGACATTTAATGCATTCACACCTTAGGACAAAAATTGCTAACACTTGGATTGAAATCTCCCCAAGTGCACCCACACCCCTCACCTTTAGATCTAGGACTTGAATTTCAAATCCCTACTGACCCATTCATGTCCCCCCAAATGGCACCTTGATGTCCTCCCTAAATATTTGCAACCACCCTCATCTTATCAAATGACATCTAAACTTACTCCTTTATCCACCTCACCAATCCATGCCAACAAGCACACCTTTATCTCCACCCTTCACCTAATCAATCTAAACACACCCCAGCCCCTCCCTTGTCCATGTCACCAAACATAAATCCCCTTAATCCTAGATACTCATCCTAAGCCAAATCCTAGCCTTACACCTCAAATTAGCTACCCTAATCTCCACCCTCCATCTAGATATTACTTCACTCAATCCCCACCCTCCACCACACCGAAATTAGGGCTATAAATAGCCCCATTTTTTAGCACAATAGGGTTGGCAACCAAAAAAAGCCCCAAGGAGAAAGAAGAAGAAGAAGAAAAAGGCAAAAAAGTTGGAACTCTCAAAACCTAAGCCCTTGTTGGCTTAAGGTAAGCCTAAACCTAGGTCAACTTAGTTTATTAAAATGCATATGATCCTCTCCCATGTTGTTATGCTATGTAATTCATATTGCTAAACTGCTTCAATTCGGGTTACATAGTAGAGGCTCAATAGCCTCTATTTGCTTTTATTTTTATGCATGCTTAGTGTAGAATTTATTGTGATTTTTCTGTTGATTAGTTGAGACCTAAATTTTAGTATGTTATGCTCAACATCTATGCCTAGTTCCATATTTAATTTCATGGTTTTATGAGATGTGGAAGACCTTGAGATGGCCCCCCCAAGCTGAGTCCAAAATCTGGGTCTTTCATATGATTTTCGTATGCATGATCTTGAGCTAAATTTTGGATATGTTGTTCCCTTATATATTTCCTACTATCATGCATAATTTAAGAAATTTCTCAAAACTCTAAGGGTCTGAATTCTAGAAATCTAGCTACTTGATTTGCTCCCAGTAACTAACGCTTGAATTTCCATAAAATTCAAACTTTGAACAAACAGGTGTTAAGGGAAGAATCAAGTGTTGAGATACCCCACGGAGCCTTGATTGCCCCTAAGCCTGTCCCCACCCATCTAGAACCCTTTGAAGTCCAATCTTGTGCTTACGCACCTCTATGGGCCCTTATTTCTCTCCTAATGCCTGAATTTAATTGCAGGCGTTGAGTAGGGAAATTTAGGCATTGGAGTGGATTTCAAGCATTAGGCTTGTGTTAAAAATTAGATTTTTTAAAAATCAGTTAAGTGTGTACATGACCTAGGTCTAGGCTCTTAGGAGAATCCCACCCCTCTAGGCCCCTCTTGTGTGGCCCAAAAACTAAGGCTGGTAGCTAGCCCCAGCACCTAACACCTAAATTTACCCTGAATTAAATTTAGGTGTTACAGAGTATTCACATGTCAGATTAAAAGTCAGACATTAAGCCTACAAAGGATGACCACTCTACACTATTTCGGAGGACAGATGTCCACCCTAGGGGGGACCCCACCTTCAGGGTTTGTCTTTCCTCACTTAAAAAATTACCCTTCTACCCTTCTCACAGGGTTTCATAGCCCTAGGACCCACATAAGCACTAAAAATACCCAGCCTAAGTAGGCGAGACAGTCAACCTTTAATGCTTGAAAATTCAGGCGTTATGTTAAAAAAATAGGCATTAGGCCTATGGTAAATGACCAAGTTGCCCTCTTTAGGAGAGTACACCTTCATCCCTATAAAGGCTATGACCTCTAGGGTCATACAAAGTATTGCTAGAGAACACCCTCTAACCTAATCCAGCCACCAAATCACCTTAAAAGATCACATTAAAATGCTGATCTGATAAGCTTCTAACGCCTGAATTTCATCCTGAATTAAATTCAAGCATTGAATAATCAGGGGTTGAGTTAAAATTTGGGCATAAAGCTTAAGACATAGAAAAATAGAACATTTTTTCTTTCTTCCCTTTGTGTCATAGTTGAGTCTAACCCTAAAAGGTCAGTCAATGAACACTTTGGAGGGGTCCACCATCTTTTTAAAAGTCATAACCATGAGGGGCTCTCTTGTAATTAAAATAGTTTGATTTAAAAGGCAGTTTTTGGACTTTTAAGTAGCCAACACCTGAATTTCCGCTAAATTTAAATTCAAGCGTTGAAAATTTAGGTTTTGGAAGTAAATTCAGGCATTAAGCCTGAGAAAAATCCAGAAAACAATAAACCCTAGAATTCACAAGCATAGACTTTAGTACACTTTAAGACATGTATAAATGAGAGAACCCACCCTAAAAGGGCGGGTATTTGGTGTGTTTAACACCTTCCCCAAATGCAACCAAATAACTTGCCCTCAATTTCAAGGATGCAGACCAGTTTTAGGAGTTAAACGTATAGATCTATGGGTATAGACTCCTCCTCTTCCCTCAAAGAGGATGACCGACGTCCAACTACATTGGTTAAAACCCTAAGTTGGTGTTACTCGTAGAAAAGCCTAACCGAAGGGTTAGCAACCCTCACACACCAATATCTTGCACTGAAGTATGGCCCAGAACCACGGACGGGCGAGGAAATTTGAACCCCCTGGACCCCGACGTCCATAAAATGGTGACTCTATTGGGGACTGTTTAATCTCTACATGTCTTGAATTATGCTAAATATATGTTTTACATTGTTTGTACTCATTGCTCACATACCTACATTTCTCACATGTCTACTTACTTTGGATTAGACCGAGGTCGTTTCATTAGTTAGCTAGGATAACATTCCATCTTCAACACTCATTCCAAATTGCCATGCTTAGGATAGAAAACATGTTCACTTCAGTTTTAGGATAGTTTGAATTAGTTAGTAGGACTAAACTCACATTTGAACAATTTTTATGGATACATCTCAGTTATTTTCACATTTTACACAAAATAAGTCCAAGGACACGACATTGCAACAATACATCACTCTCATTTAAACCCTATCTAGGTCATTACCCACCAATGGACCAACAATGGATCACTACATAGGATGGGAACAATGTCGAAGCAGTTGCTGTTATGTCAGTGCGACCATTCTGAGGTACCCAAGCTAGTTATCATCCCATGATCTAATCTTGTTTGGGGAAATGTTTAGACTGGTACACTTATCTTTTATAATCTTAAAAAAGCATGCATATATAGTCATTTTTAGGTTAGAGTTTTTTAGGCTACACTCAATAGCTTAGAGGTCTAGCATTAGGATTTGTTTGCCGGATTTTGAATGTTTGCTTGCATGATTGATTAAAAGAACCAGGAATTCATGTCTAATTTTGAAAAACTAGTATAAACTTTTTTTTACATAATTAAGACCGGATTTTTCTTTCTTATCTAAGTTTGGGTATTTCTCACCCCTTTTGTCTAATATACATAACATGGAAGCGTAGATTGTGTAGACATCCCATGAATGAAATGAAATACAAACCATTCCATAAAAAGAAAATGAATAATTGCATCTAAGTCATCCAAAGTTAAAATATACAAAATACATAACTAAAGTATTTGAGTCCATATCTCTCAAAAGATAAATAAAATTAAAAAAAGAATCTCGTCTATTCAGGTCAGTCATCAGAGTCGTTGTCCACCTACTCTACAGTCCCCTTCCTCCTCATACGTTTCCCATGGGAGTAGAAATGGCCCCCAGCAAAATGAATGGTGTCATCACCACAAGGTTGGAAAACACCCTCTCTCAAACCAATCCCAAGTGGACTCCCAACTGCTTGTAAGGGAGCTACGTCTATGATGCCATTGGACACCAAGTTTTTATGCTCCTTGGGCTTGACCTCAACCTCATTAGAAGGCATCTCAATGTCCCCCTCATCACCACCTCTACCCCCAGGAATGGGGTTCTACCTCTCTACAAAATAAAGAAAATAATGTCAGAATCATTAAAGATAATTTTGTTGGAAAACATTTTCTATCTTGATACCTCGTCAACCTCCTTGTGCCCTTCCTTCGGGCTCGAGACCTTTGTAAAATGAGCTTGGTGCTTTTGCCCCACTAAGGCAAAGCACCTCGCCAGCTTGAGGTGGGCACTCAAGTACACCTCCCTCGAGACTGCAATGAGTACACAAAACTTTGTCAAACATCTTAAAATTCACAGTTTTTAACAATGAAGCATCATTAAAATAAAGTTAAGTCATACCTAGGTCACAGCCTCTAGGGGCACCCACCCCTCAAGGAGCTCCACATCAGGTAAAGGCTCTGCGCTAACTCCGCCCTTGAGGTTGGTCACCCTAACCACCTCAGGTATCACTCCTATGAGGTTAGGCTCAACAATAAGAGCCTTTCTCTTCCTTCCTCTCCTGGTAGGTGGTATGGGTTCATCTATTGGCTGGGCCTTGGCTGCCTGATAATTTCAAACAAGTTAAAACACCATCAAATGTTTTAAAGAAAAGTAAAGTAAATGAAATATATCAAAATCATTATAGAAAGTTAAAATAAACTCACTAGGGGCTAAATGGGGCCACCTAAAGGCTCATAAGACTAAGTAGCCCACCACTCGCTGTGATCTCTTCCCTAATCCAAGAAGACCAAGGCATCAATGCCTATCTCTCCTCTGTTAGCCTTACCCTTGGAATCAATGACCCTAAGGGGTGGATGTGGAACCAGGAAGTCCTCCTCTCCTACCTCGACCTAACGCCAGCACCTCTCCCTAAGGTACATGGTAATCCCATCGATGGCTATCAGCACAATCCTCTAATAAGACTAAGTCGAGGCTGAGATTTAGCCAAGGACAACATCTCTCTCTAAGACCCATCTGGTCCATGGAAGCCACTTAACCTACACTAAGTGCAATAGGAGTTAGATAATGATTTTTAAAATAAACAATCAAGTAAAGTAAATAAGTATTGTGTACTTACTTAATTAGCAGTTATGAGGTCTAGGTCTTGTCGAAAGACCGAGATGGGTTTATAGACCTTGTGATGGGTGTTTGAAACCTTTCACCTTGCCATGCAAGGGAAAGGGAACACCTCTTTGCTCTTCCATGCAGGGGCCAAGGGTGGAAAGTACTCGTAATGCCACACCTATAAAAGAGAGAACGCAAAAATTCAATGTCATGAAAAAATGAAAGAAAGCAAATAAAAACATAAAAGATAGAAATAAAAAAAGTAAGTTATACTTCCCAGAGAAAATACAAGCCTAGAATAGCGAAGCCCTGTCCAGCCAAAATCTCACTCATGTTTGCGTACATCCACCCGAGGGCAGACCTATCATAACTATAAGTGCCAACTGTACTCAAATCCTCCAACGAAGGCAATAGGTGGAAATAGACCCAATCGCTTTTCCCATAGAAGAAGAGCAGGTCAACATGTAGATGAGGAATGTGTGAGTGCAGAAGTCGATCTCTACCGGGGTATTCTGGTTGGTGGTCCACACATACTTCTTCTCGAACCTCGAGGCAAGGACACCCTTCGTGCCCTTGTAATACTCCATCGGCTACGACCCTATGCATCTTGTCACTAACTCTGCATCAAAATTGTCGGTAAAAAGTGGAGGTATGCCATCCATCGAGAGGCCGGTCATCATAAAGAAGTCGATAGGAGGTATGCCTATCTCTCCCATAGGAAGGTGGAAAGATTGAGTAAATGGTGACCACCTCACAGCTAAGGCCATCATCAGAGACTTGTTCACTTTTAGCACAGGTAGACTCAAAAAAGGGACAAAGCCCAGGGCCCGCACCCTATCCTGTACATTGGAGCATATACGCTCCCATAATGCCCTGACCCTAGACCAGGAGCCATGTTGCTCCACCCTCCCCCTAATCTGCAAAAAGAAATGCATAAAAATATGTAAAAACAATGTCCAAGAATAAAAGAAAGCTAAAAGAAATCAAAAAATTCAAAAAATAGAATTATGGGTCTCAAGCCTAAAGCTTAAATTTTGGCTAATGCCTGAAATTTAGGCCAACGCTTGAATTTTCAATGCCTAATTTTTAAAAGACTAAAAATTCAGGTGTTATGCCCATAATTTAGGGCTATTACTTTCAGGCATTCGAAAATCCAAAAATTGGTAAAACCACCGCAAAAAGCTTTTTAAAATTGTTTCAAAATGAAAATTAAAGAAAAACAATTTCTTTTAAATAATTTTAAAGATAAAAATTCAAGAAAATCAAACGAAGTTTGCAAAATCAATAGAATACAAGAAATCTTAAACAAAGTGCCTAAAGAACTTGAAAAAACCATGAAAATGGAAAATGAACAAGCAATCAACAAACAAACTTACCTCATCCGCCATCAGATTTTTCCATAATGCTTTCTCTTATGCAGAGAGGAGGGGAAAATGCTGGCTTGATCCTCCTTTACTCATAGTTGAAAGAATGTGATGATTTTTTTGCAAAAATTAGAAAAGAAAAGGAGGAAGAAGAAGTCTTAAACTATCTCCCTCGTCTGTAACTGAAAATGGAAGTGAGAACTCAAAAGGCAAAAAGACACATTCACGAGTTGTTTAAAAAAGTTGTAATTGCTCTCAATGCCTAATCGTGTGCTCAACACCTAAATTTTAATTCAAATTAAATCAGACATTGACACCAAATTTAGGGGTTAAGCATTTTTCTCTTTAACTATTCCAACACCTGATTGTTCACTCAATGCCTTAATTTTAATTGAATTGAATTCAAGTGTTGGATCAAAATTCAGGCGTTAGGCTTAATTTCTATAGAATATTTCTTTTAACTATAAAATAACATTTTTAACCTTTTGTTCATGTTTGTGCTTATAGACATGGTTCACAGACTTGTGCACTTGGATTCATACTCCACTATCTCCGTAAATTTTGTAAATGCCCTAAGTGCCCTTCGCCCTGAAGAATGGAAAATTTGGAAGAACCAAAGTTGTTTTGGAGAAACATTGACTTTAGCTTAAATAGACTTGGATTGGCCACTGTTAGAGGCAACCATTTCATTTTGGGACCCGTCATCCATGGTTTTCTGCTTTGGAGAATAGGAGCTTATGCCTACTATTGAGGAGCTCGATTAGGAACATTGTCATGGCATCAGTGCCGTAATCTAAACCCATAAACCTGGCTATCTCAAAGGCTTCCATGCATTGAACATCTCCAAAGCCTCCTTGCCTAAGCTAAGGGAGAATATCTACATTGGCCCTTTCGACCTCTTATTGGAAAGAAGCTAGGAGAAAATTGGTGATTTTGCAAACCCAATCAAATCCAAAGCATTCACCTTGGTTGCCCTAGGATAACTTTTGTTATCACATAGCCATCATCATATCAATGGTGTATTTCTCGATATCTTGGGGAAACACTTACAGAAGAAGGCCCTTGCACCCATGATCATATTCGAGATTATTTCTAGTCTCTTTCATTGTGCTCAACATTGTTAAGGTCAATTATATGGTTACCCAGTTTTCTTGCAATCCTGGCTACGAGAACATGTGATGATTTTCTCATCTTTTCTGACTTATGTGTCTCGTGACTTGACTCCAGTACAGATACATGTCAACAACTAACCCTTGCTTGTCAAAGCTATGATATTTGGTTATCAGAGCCTACTATCTACTGTGCTCCTTCTACATATCACTTGGCAGGTCATGTGGCACAAAGCATGCTACCCACTTCTGGCAACCAAGGATCACACATACATAGTTATTATAGGGGTTTTTCAAAGTACTCCTTATGTACCTATACATGTCCTTTAATAATTTTCCCTCACACAAGATCTTTACAATTTCCCTATGGCTTTCAAAGACATCTTCAAGCTTGATCATCATACATCTACTCACACACAGTCTTTACTAGCCTCCTTATGCAACAACTCGGATACCAAAGTTGCTTGGCATTCACAGCTTGTATCTTCAAAAGCACAAGCTATGACGTCATCTTATGAACATTGTCTTCTTCACAAACCTTCTATATAACCTGACACCCCTGACGCACCCATTTCCTCGAATAAGAGGCCATGCAATGAATCATCATCTTCATCACATATAGAGCTTCCTCATACTTAGGCAGAGTATGAGCAAGCATTGTCAAATTTAAAGCCGAGGAACGGGCTTTACATGCCCAAACCAAGGATGCCTTAGAAGCTAAGACACATTTGCCTACAGAGGCTGAGGTCTCACGTGATTGCACCCAGTATTGGAATGAAACCCAGTCCGAGCTCATCCACTCCTTGAAAAGAGAGCTCAATGATAGTAGGACCTCCCATGAGGATTTAGGAATTGAGATAAGGCACAACAACATCAAGGCCTTCATACAAGATCAATGTCTATAGTCATGGGTTCACGAGCTAAGAAAACAGATCTTCTCTTTGGGCTATGAACCAGTGCCACCTCCACCACCACTTCTAGGGGTGCCTGATCTTTAGATTACATCTTATGCTTTCATTTTCAATGTATTAGGGCAAGTAACCCATCCTTTTGTAATCACTTCCAATATGTATATATATACAAAGTTTTTGTTTCCAAAAATCTTGTAGTTAATTTATGGACATGAATTCACTTGTATGACATATGCACTTATAAAAGTATCTAGCTACCAAATATAAATGAATGTAAAAGAATGAACCCTACGAAATAATAACAATGAATCTTTCTCTTTCAAAATACAATTAATTGAGTTACAATAGCTCCCCTATAGACTCGACTACAGAAGAAGAAGGTACAACTTAGTACAGCCATGGCTGACAAGTCAACGCTTCTGCCTATGGCAAGCACCACACCTCTTACCCTTCCAAAGATATCCTTAGGAAACCCACCTCCTAGCAGGTCGGGTCCTAAAAACATCCTCTCGGATAGTTATAAAAGGATGTTTACTGTTCTTGAACATAGAAATGAGTAAAGTTCATTTAAACAACCACATATTTACATTTGCTTTCCCATGATCACCATATGAATCTTTGAAATCTAATTTTAAAGGAAGTTTAGAATTACCTCATGGATTTAACCGAACACAAGAATCCAATCCGACCCGGTCTCCAAAGTATCCACGCCTGCTCTAGAATCCTCTGCGCTTCTCCCACTTCCAGAAAAGTTACAAGACCCTATCTGAATGTGGGTACCTCTATAAAGTATTTGAGAAGCCAAAGTAACCGTAGGGGGTGTGGGAGCCTTTTGCGATTCTTATCCTTAGGCTGTGGAGCCTAGTATCCTTAATTAAGTCAAACTGCATTAAGGACACCCTATCTTTTGTTGATTACAAACTGGCACACAACTAATTGCAATAATCCCTGTTACATATTGCAATTGCACTCCCAAAGATAAGAAAATAACAATGAGGTCCTTCTTTGTAGATATTTCATAAATATGTCCTTCCACTTCACAATATTCCTTAATGACCTTCAGGATGATAAAATAATCACTGTCTAACCCCTATGGT
>JAOXJP010231240.1:0-10660 GCA_025762735.1 Platanus orientalis | reverse complement strand
CTCTAAGAGAGATAAGTGGGGTTGGATGGATGCTACACTCCCTAAAATCAAGGGATTTTATTCCCTTCATTATTTTATAATATATCAAGAAGGAATTTTAAATACGTTATGTCAAAATGCAATTCTTATATAAAAAATTTAGAACTCCAAACAAATTTGGGTGGGAGTTTTAAGTTTTTGTGTACATGTCAAGCTATGGACACTTGTTGCATGTTAATGTAGTTTAACTTACTATAGAGGATCTTGAGTTGAGGTGCATATATACGATTCATTGAGTGGGTTTGAATCATCTTCTACTTGAGAGATATGATGCGTGACAATGAGTATTTTGGTAATAAAATAAGTTCGTATCTACTAAGAATTTACTATAACACCCTCCTTTAGAGATGATTGGTATTTCTCTATAGTGAGGGGTACAGATGCAAAGATTATAAATTATAGAGGAGGAAAATACAAAACATGAAAAATAGGGGATAAATGTAAATATGCTTAGGTATTCAGTACCAACATAAAAAAGAAAAGAAAATTATGTTAAAACCATGGTTTAAAAACTCATCGGTTAAGAGGAAAACTCAGTAGAGTACCTTTTTTATGTTTGAGTTTCTGAATAAACATCACCAACCTGATCACTCTAGTAAAAGTTCACCTTTTTCTAGTAATTTGGAAGAATTATCCAAGAAATCGGCTAAGTAACTCAGTTTTAAGATCATTTTATTATAAAAATTATATAAATGTTAAAAAAACCAAGAATGATCATGCTGATACAGACCTCTGTATGTGTGCCACTGATTGACACATGATGTGTTTTGAATTTGGTGTCTTTTTTTTAACGTCTACTTTCTCAACATCACACTTTTTGAGATGTTTTTAACCCTCCACACAATATGTATCAACTTATAATTCACCATAACACTACAAACACATTTTCATCACAGAATATTTTCCAATTTAAAAAAAACTATTTTTTAAGCTATAAAAGAAAAAAATATTTTTACTATTTAATATATTAATTTATTTTAATACTGACCAGGCCAGCTAGTTATAACTTTTTTTTTCTTTAATAGAAAGAGGGGAGATCTCTACAGTTAACACCGTCACTTAAAAGTAATGACAACTTTTCTTGTCTTACATGAAGAGTATTTGGAAAACTGGACTGAGTTCACAAAAATATTTAAAATCTCTACAAAGCTGCCCGGTCTTTTGTCTCGTTTGGCATGTTCTCCTAAGGTTCAAGAAGGATAGAAATTCCTAGTCATCGTCCCATGGGTCATACGAAGAGCAAAACCGTGAAAGAATCACATTCCCTCGTACATAGGTGGTACAGCCAAATTGCAGGAGGGTTCACCCTCTGCCAACAAATAATCTCGAACAATTGGCTGTGCTGTGGAATCCAATGCCTCGTAAAGTTTCTTCTTCAACTGCCCCTTCATGAAAAGGGGCGTTTTTTCTTATCTGATCTTCGTTCCTTGACTTGGGCAAAATAGCTAGCCAAGAAGATGAGCTGCCTCGCAAGTGGGTAGAGTCGAACCCCACTGCAGTCGTGTGGTCACTCACCCTATCACCTTCCTTGGCAGAAAAAAAGATAGCTATAAATAGGGGAATAATGTTCTGTCTAGGATGTACCCTTTGTGAGGGATCCCCCTCCCCCTTCACAGCTAAGGCGGTCAATTGGGTTAAACTGGTTCAAAGCTCGACATGTCTGATTTAAAGAATAATCGAGTTGGGCCAACCTAATTTTGGATTAGATTAGTTTTGGGTTCAACTTTTAGACCCGAAATTTTATTTGGATCAAGTTTGGGTAGGTTCAAGTTTCCGATTGTCAGCCCAAAATTATACACAAATAATAATTTTATTTATATGTTGACAATAAATCTAAATTTTTTATTTTTATTCTTTTTTGACCCATATATTTTTAACAAATTTACTATTATCAAATAGTTCAAGTGTCAAACTGTTTAAAAAAAAAAACCCATATAATGTGATTGGTTTATGAATGCTTCCCATAACCGTTGTTAACCGCCGCACCCTGTTAGGGGGTGGGCACATCAGTGTTGAAAAGTGATTTACACTTTTTTGGGAGGCGCAAAATCACTTGTCAACACTGATGTGCCTGCCCCCTGACAGGGGATGGCGGTTGGCAACAGTTAAGGGAAGCATTTTTTATCCTCTTCACATATAATATGCATTTAGGGACAGTTATGGGCTTAAAATCAGCTAAAAATTAGAAAAAGAGTTTTAATTTGGGTGACCGTATTGAGCCTAAAGCCCATTATTCTAAAACAGGTTGAGTTCAGGTCCAATTTTTAGGACCAAAATTTCAATCGAATCAGGTTTGGGTTCTGATAAATTATTTTGGGCTGAGTTCAGGCAAACCTTGGCCCAGATCAGCCCAGCCTGATTAACTTTACTCATGGGAGGTGTGGGCACATGCATTTTTTTGCATGGGACCCACACTCCTGTGAGGGGGCAAACAGTACATCCCGGACAGAACATTATTTCAGTAATAAATAATAACAATAAGTATGTTAATGAATTTCCAAGATTTCAAATGAGAAAGAGTAACATGAATCTCTTTAGGAAAGCGATGGCAGGGTATGCCTTCTCAATACAAACGTGTGTTTCTTCCTTTCCATTTGCTTTTAGATTTGGTTTCAAACTATGATTTGAACGAAAGGAGTATGCCATGTTAATGTGCCTTGGATAATCCACATTTTCGGGTCAGGGCAGTGATGAACACATTGAACTATCCATGTGGCTAGAGCTTTTTGCATTCCTTCTATTGTTTGGATTAATACTTCCATTCCTTCGCGAGGAATTTATGTTGTCCATGTCCCCTAAAGACCAATCTACTATTTCCCACTTCTAGAGAATGCTCCGCGATACCGGAACCATGCCCACAGCAAAGTTCGCTGGAACCAATGTTGTTATCTCTATTCTTAAGCATAAGTATGTCCATAATTAATCAGTAAAGCCTAAACAAACAAACGGAACGGGAAGTTTCGACAAATGTAATACACGGGAAGTCCATGGTTAAAAATCAATTGATCATGCTTATCTCTTAGTCATGAAAAAAAAAATCCCTAAAATAGGTGCTCAGTCAGCGGTGCTTCCCTCCTATAATACATTAAACTCATGTCTAGAGCATGTGGTTAAGGACCTATATTGTTAAAATTTCCCTGTATCCAGACACAGGATTGTTGCATTACCCTTAATTTTGGGTTGTATGCAGGGTTTTAAGGCTCAGCCCACCCAGGCTGGGCTTGTTAAATGGAACAAAAAAACGTACTTGGGTTGGGCCCAGAGGCCCAAAAATTTGAATTTGGAGCACATGCCAAAAGAAGACGTAATGGGGCCTCTGATTCTTCAGCTTCCAGAAAATAAAGTCATTCGGCGGTGTCAGGTTGTAAAATAAAATACAAGCGAGTGAGCGCAGTCTGTTGGTTATCAATCTGAGAGGTTTGGTGCACTGAAAACAAGAACAATCTGTAGCTACTAAAACTCAGATGTCATTTAAGGCTGCAAAGACCTGCAGCGCTGCAAATACAAGTTCAAATATAGATTTAAAGGGAATGTCGTCTTCAGGTGCGCAGTGAAACTACACTGAAAACCATGATATTCAACATCAATCTGAAGAAGCTGCAACGCTAAAAACCATGATGATCAACGTCAATAATCTCAATCTGCAAGATTAGTTCGATCGATCCCACCCGGTAAAATGGTGGATGCAGAGAGAGAGAGAGAGATGAACCTTTATCTATTTCTGTTTCTTGACAATGCCCTCTTTTGTTGGAGCAGTGCTGCAAAGAGCACAATGCCCTCTTTTGCGAAGAGCATAATCAACGTTTCTCTTTTGAAATAAAACAAGTATATTCAACATCAACCTTCCTCTTTTGCCTACTGTTGAAATATAACAAGTATATTAACTCATACCTCTTCTATTACATCATAGGGTTTTCGAAGATGTTGGTTACTTCATTTAAAGAACAAATGTTCTATCCAAGATTTGGAGTCCAGACACTCAGGGGTGTCATATGAAATAAAATGGGTAAGTGATGCATTTTTTGAATATGAAATATGCATTTGATTCCATATGACGTCCCCTGGTGTCCTTTACACCAAATCCTGGACACAACATTTAAGGAAGAAAATGTTCTGTGATGACAAACTGTCTGTAGTGTTTATGGTGAAGTATAAGTTGACCCATATCTTGTTTGGGGTTCATAAAGGTGTTTAGGTGTAAAAAAGGAGACACCAAATTCAAAAACACATCATGTGTCAATCAAGGGCAGGCCTACATAGGCCTGTGTCAATCAAGGGCACGTCCAATGGGAGATTCCTATAATGAAGCAAATGTTCTTTGATAAAAATGCCTCTGTAGTGTATATGGTGAATTAAAAACAGACATGTGTTGTTTTGGGGGGTAAAAGGGTCTAAAAAAGTGTTCAGTTGAAAAAGTAGGTGGTCAATAAAATACATCAAATTAAAATACACATCATGTGCCAATCAGTAATAGAGGTTTGTCTCAAAACACAGACAATCATTCTCCTTCATATAATTAGCTCTTTGTGTACATGTGTTCATTGTCTGGAAGTTGCCTCTCTCAACGGGGATGGTTGAAGTATAATAAGTACATTAACTCATACCTCTCCTAACAGCTAACACCCAAGGAATCTAGGAAAGCTGGTTAATTCATTTTTAATATTACCTTTGTGCTAGTAAGGTGGTATTTGACCAAACCAAACAACACCTTTTTGGGTCCAAGTTGACAAGATTGGACCCATCAAGCGAATTGGGCCAGGGCTGACTTAGTTCTTTTTACAATAAGCCAAATGCATCCAATTCAAACCATTTTCTGCCCTGAAAGATCCAAGGAATGGGTCCTTTGTTGAAGATGGAGTCTAATGCAGCTGGAAGATAAGAAGAATTAAAGAGGACAAATCTAAGCAGCTAAAACTGATCCTAAGGGACCCAAGACCGATCTAATCGGTCAGATTGATATGTAGTTTTGGCAAATCAGTCTAGGACTCTCCAGCATGCAGCAATCAACACTAGAAGGTGCCGGATCAATCCGCCCAAAATGGTGAATCAGTCCAGACCCCCCGAATTGATCTACACAAAATGGAGGATTGGTCCAGAGCCTTGGATCGATTCGCAAATTTGGCAGACCGGTCCGGAGCAACAAAAATTTTGAGAAAACAATTTAGAAGGTATATGGGAGAGTGAGAATTTTCCCTAGTTCAACTTTTATAATGTATATAAGGTCTCTAAGGTTGTTTAGGATTAATGTATGAGAGAAAAAAGAGTAAAAAAACTTGTTGAGAGATTAAGAGATAACTCTTATATTATTTTAAAGATTGTAAAGTTTTATCTTTGACTTTGTAGTTTTTCTCCAACTCGAGGTTTTTCACGTAAATCCTATGTTTTATGGTGTGCTTATGGTTTGATTTGTTTTGTTCTTTGATTATTATTACTTTCATCTTGTTTGATAAGCTTTTGACATAATCCCAACATCCTTTTCCAAATCCAAAATTTGATAATTGTAACAACCCTTATGATCTACCTTATGGTTGCTATGCTTTTTGGTATAGGTAATCCATAAATAGGCTTGTGGCATCCCAGCCGTTTATATCAAGGTGAAACTTGACTTGTTCAACCCCTGATGAGGAGCCAGAATTTTCTGGCCTTTGGTTCAGGATATCCTATCATGATCCAAGGACGGATGGTTTTGGGTTGAGGTTTCGTGCAACCTGATCCGGCATGACGATGGTAATGTAATTATGTACTGGAAAGACAACCCCTCATTTTATTTTGTTATAGATAATGTAATACGAAGCAAATGTTCTGTGATAAAAATGTCTATGTAGTGTATATGGTGAATTATAAACAGACATGTGTTGTTTTTGGGGGGTAAAAGGGTCCAAAAAAGTGTTCAGTTGAAAAAGTAAGTGGTCAATAAAAGACATCAAATTAAAAATACACCATGTGTCAATCAATGGCACGCCTTTAGAGATCTGTCTCAAAACAGACAATGTACATGGGCCATATTGGTACCGGGCCTTGAAAAGCCCAGATGAGGGCCCACTTCTTTATATACAGTCAATCAATGGCACGCCTTTAGAGATCACTTATTTTTACAGGTCTAATGTTCATATATGATATTAATTGAACCCAACTTGACCCAATCAAAACAATGTTGGATTAAGGTTAGCTCAATTAGATTCAGGTTTGGCCTGGGTTGAGCACCTCATTTCTCAGGTTTTGTATATCATTAAACTTTCTCTAGGTAACTCAAATTTTCAATGTAAAATGCTGGATTTGGAAGATGATAAATATTTTTTAAGTTACGACTTTATAAAACAAAAAACCATATATAGCTCATCTAAGTTCTGTTTCATTTGTTAACAAATAGAATGAAACATTTGCGCCCTCCTACCTCTATTCTGATGTATAAGAAGTGTCCCTATACTCCCCACAAAGAGTCTTCTGATTTCAAGGAGTAAATAATTTTTTTGGTGGTTTCATTCACTTCATTCATTAGCTTAACTTGCTCCCTTTGACACTATTCCTCCTGTGATCATCAAGTCGACGAGATCTCTGTCTCAAGCCAAGATGTCTTAGTTTTCATACAAGAAAATCAACATTTCGAAGCTCCACCGGTGCAATTTCTTGCCTGTCCCTTATAGCCGTCAAGTCACTATAATCACCTTCTAGATAAGCTTTCATAAACGCAACCACAATCCCTCCCACAAATCTTCTCATGGGTTCCCTTGCCTTTCCATTTTTACAAAGACAGTAGGTAGCTTTCCCCCTGATTCCTCTAGTTTCATCATCAAGCATGTCCACATGACCATAGTCTTTAGCTACAAAATAACATGCCGGTGCACGACATTCATTAAAGAAGTCCTCATGGTTCACACCCTTAGGAGCACAGGCAGGGAAGAGAGGGTTCTTCTTCACTTCTCCCAACCCTGAACCAATAACTAAAACTCCCATGTTCAGATCAAAAGAGCGAGGGACGTAAGTAAGGACTGGAGGAGGGGTTTGCTTCCCTTTGTCCATCCCGTCCACAGGGTCTATACCCATTAAGGCCGAGAATTTAAGGGAAGTGCTGGCATATCCTAGAGCAAGAGCGAAAGCCGTCTTGCCACCGCGGCTATGGCCGGCAAGTCCTAGCTTGCTTAAACTTGGCCGGACGTGTGCAGGGAGGACATGTTGTAGTCCTTCTGATAACCAGTCTGTTGTTGCAGCAGCGGCCTTGATCTCCTCGCTTGTGTCTGGTCCGGCCACAGTGTATAACTGTTGCAAAACAACAGAAAGACATAGCAATGAATTTAAGCATGTAGCCAACATTATTAGTTAGGTAAAAGATTAATAAGTACAGTTCAAAAAGGGACTGGTAATCTGGTGCATGGCCTTTAATCATGCAGCATTCAATTAAATCATGATCACATGCACGCTTATTCATGACATTCCATCCATGGGTATCTGCATGTCCGTGTATTCCTCCATGTCCTAGATTTTTTGCCCTTGCACGGACGTTTGATGCATAGTTTTGAGAATCAGATCGGACATCGAACTGGTAGGGTGGGTGGTTCAAGTCCAACCGGGTTCGATTGTCAGTTTACATGATCTAACCATGGTTTGCTTAATTATAAGTAAAATGTAATCAAATACCAAAAAATAAAACAATTCATAATGCATTAGAAGGTTTATGACCGAGTTTTTAACTTTTAGACATACCAACAAATATAATAAAGTACCAAAAAATAAAACAAATCATGGAAAGTGGAATTGGAATTTGGAAAGACACATTTCTAGGTTTTTTCTTCTTAATTTGCTTACAAAAATAAAAACTGGCTGGTTTTATTAGAATTGGGTTTGTAAAAACTGGCCAGTTTTCACCAGTTTTAATCGGTTTTGTTAGTTATATCTGGTTTTTGGAAAATTATGATTTTAAGCTTTTATAAAACCTTTTATGCTACTGGTTCCGGTTAAACTGGGTCAGATTGCCCAGTCTGGTCTAGTTCTCAAAACTATGGTTTGATGTAGTTCACTAGGCAATGTTTAGACTGAACCCAACTATTTTCAATGACTCACATTAACGTTTAGGTTCAATGTTTAGAATGGTGGCCCAGCACAAAAACCTTTGGATCTAAATTTATCCCATAAATCCCATGTGTAGAGTTGTGTCATGTTCCCTTTGAGATGTAAATGAAAGGAAAGTGGTAATGGATAGATTTCTTACATAAAGAGTTATCTTAAATTGGAGGTTGATGTTGGAATTTTTAAAGTTTAGCCCCTATCGATTGAGGGGGCCTAGGCCCGATCGATCAGGATGGGCCTCAGGCGAAAACCAACAACATAAACGTTATGGTTTTTGGGATTTTGTTCATGAAAAAAATGTGCAAATGCATCCAATGTATCTACAGATATTTATATATGATTTTTCAACATGAAGAGTGTCTAGAATGTCTACAAACACAGCTTAAGGTGTCTCTATAACTTCTATAAAAGAAAGACAATCTCTTACGTAAAACTTCACTTCTAACTTCTCAATCTCTTTCTTTTCTTTCTCAAACCTCTGTACCTTTGTGAAAACCCTTTGATTATTATTGTATAAAATTCTGGAAGATTATTAAGTACTCAAGGGTTGATCTTATGGTATTGCAAACTGTTGATCAACAACACAACTTCAGTTGGACCCGTTTTATCCTAGAGACAAGTTTGTTGACTTTGTGTAGTTTCTGTTTCTTTTAAGAACAGAGTAGAGGGTGAATATTATCTTAAGAAAAACATGATCCTTGATTCGAACATTGTTACTCCATTGTCTTGTCAAATCCCTACAACCAATACTTAGATCTAATAGTTGAGTGGTTTTTGTGAAAATGTTGTAAAATAGTTATGGGAAAAGGTTTGAGTGTTCTATTTTTTTTTTGTCTTATAAGTTTTCAAGGAGAATAGAAGGTTGAAACTTGAAAAGAACTATAAATCATTGTGCCTCTCATTTAGTGGAACCCATATAATTCATTAGGTGGACATAGGCTAACTTGCTGAATCATGTTAATTTATTGTTCACTCTATGCTTCTTATTGCATTATTTGTGATTAGTTATGGCTCATATCCTACCACATGTGTCTCATCATTGTTTCTAATGCATCAACAATAAGTATAGAGCCTGGTTCATGATTGGGATGAGGAAGAAGAAGTAGAAAGAGTCATTTGATTCTAATCCATACTACATTGATCTTCTAGTGTTTCAAGGTCACTTCTTAAACTTTTTTTTTTCTTTCTAAGAATCATTTTATAATGGTAGTAAAGGGAGTCATTGTTGAATTTTGGGGACTTCAGGAAGATAGGAAGTGACAAATTCTACCTTAGTCCTAGAAGACTTTCAATCGTGGGAGACAACCTTGGTCGCAGATGTGACTTACAAACTTTCAATCGCAAACAACCCACTTAGTCATAGATGGAGTTAGTTGCGAATGTCCATAGTCACAACTCTCTGTTAATTGCAAGTCACAATCAATTACGAAGCTTCAATCGCGAAACTTCAATCACGGTCACAACCACTTGGTTGCGACTATCTTGCGTATAGACAAATTTACTTAGTTTCTCTAGTTTAGCTTTATAGTTGATTTATCCAAGATAAAGGTGTCGTTATCATTTTTATTAAAGATATGTCGAGGTCTAGCTCCTAGTGATTATACAAGGGATTGTAGCCAAGCTACCTTTGGGATCCAATGTCGCTCAGGTATAACTCTTTTCTCTCAATGGAGTCACACTCTCTGATAGAGACGAATGAACCTTTGTTGTTACTTAAAGACCGAGGTCAAAATCCTAGGTTTTTTTTTTAAGCTTGCAGTTTCTATAGAAATTTCAGTAGCATAATGTTTTTAATGAAGAGTATCAACTGAAAGTTTCTTCTTAGGAAATATTGGTATTTCTCACAAAGAGAACCGAGTTTCAACAAGAATAGCTCAAATAATAAGGTTGCTTCTCTTGCTAGAGAACACCAGTTCTAAGAACCATTAACCATGAGCTTGGGTGAGCCTCTTCCCAAGTAAGAGTTCCAATCTCTTGATTGACTTGACAGTTCATAAGAATTAAAAATGGAAGATCAATGAGAGAAGAATCGACTGAATAGAAATCAAGATCCAAATGCATAAGAAAGGATAAGTTGAAATAACGCAATTCCAAATAGTAGGATTGATACAAAAGGGATTGTTCGTAACATATTGAAAATAATGTTAATATTTCAAATGTGAAAGCTCTAGTGGTGGTAATGGTAAAATAGAACAAAGAAGAATGCAATGACTGACTCTACATACAATGTTAATACTTCTTTTAATGAGTAGATATTAAATTTGGGGTATTCTGTTTAGGAAGGACTATGTTATGTTCTAAGAAAAGGGTATTGTCTCATTAAGTGATGGCTTTACTTATACTATAATTAATGTTTGGACACTAAAAATCAAAATATTTGATAAAGTCATTCACACTTTGAGTAGTATAATGCATGCCTCATAGATGTGAATGAGCGAGCGAATATCGTTTGGTTGGAAATACGGTTGTAGCTAGGCTACTGTCACGCCCCGCATGATAATGAGAGGCTTTGGGGACCCTCACCAATAAATTCAATGTATTGGGGACAATGTATCTA
>JAOXJP010231239.1:0-10660 GCA_025762735.1 Platanus orientalis | reverse complement strand
TTTATCTCTAGTGATAAGAGCCACTTAATTCACTAATTTTATCTCTGATGAGAAGAGCCATTTGATTCACCAATTTTATCTCTAATGAGAAGAGCCACATGATAACTGTTTATAATTCCCGATAAAAAGGCGTTTCACACTATACATATGCATTACTTTAATGTTTTATCAATTTTATTCAATACAATCACTTATTTGTATTCTATACTATAACATTGTAGTCTCCAACATATTCAATACAATACAATACTAATTTAAAACCAATGGAGTTTGCTTAACCATCTAAGCACTTTCTATAAAACTTTTTATAGAAATTCTATAATAATCCATACAATACATTAACAATGATCTCTATCACAATTTTCATGTCAACACAATAGCTTTTTGATATCTATAACCTATAACAATGAAACTTTATCGATATTTTCAATACTAATAGTATTTTCTTAAAACCTATCTTATACAATACAAACTTTCACATGTCTTGATCTATATGATAATCTATACTTTATGGGATTTCAAAATCATTCTTATACTTATGAAAAACAATTACTTTTCTTTGAAAAAATTTAATCTTTACATTCTTAAGAAGCTCTTCAATAGATCTTAATAAATTCAATTAGAAATTCATTTAAAACTTGTGTGAAACTCGTAAAAACTCTTAAAAACGATATCAATATCTTTAGATAATTAAGAACCTAAGTAAAAACGATAGATTACACAATTTCTTACCTCTTTGTTGAATCACAACTTTGTTCCTACCTTTGTTCTTAAAAAAATCCATAAAATCCTTCAAACCCTAGCCGTTTCTTTGTTTTTTTCCTTTTCTCCCTCTTTATCTACTTCTTTTTGGTGTAAAATGAGGGTATTAGGGTTCCTTTATTGTATTTATAGTGTTTGGGGTTTAGTTGGGTGGGTCCCACACTCCCCAAAATGGAAAAAAAAATCATTTTTCCTTAAAAAATTGTAATCTGGGCATTTACAGGATTGATCCAACACTGTTCATGCATTTTTCTCAGGCCAGAAAGGTCATGGTTTGATCCAAATGAACAGGTTCTTTTTAGCTTTTACCCCTTCACACTAAAATGCCTATAACTCTCTCTAGAAAACTCAAAATCAATTGTTGTTTGTTGTGTTGGAAACTAAACTTCAAGATCTTTTAAAAAAAGTATATCTAATCCTTTAATTCATTTGGGATTTGTTTCAATGGTCCTAGGAAGTTACCCCAAATTTGTGAGCCTGTCAGCACTAACTCCTTGTGGGAGAATTGTCATAACTTCTCTTAGGAAGCTCATAATCACACACCGTTTAATGAGTTGGAAAGTAGACTCTTAGATCTTTCTATAGGTATATGATTTATACTCTAATTCACTTGGGATTAGTGTCAATAGTCCCATGAAGTTACCTAAAATACATAATCATGATAACTCTCCAACTTGACAAGTCTAAGATCCAACTTGAGTCTAACACTTCTAACTTGGTTCAATGGGTTCCTAAACCACTCTAAGGTCTGTATAAACATGTGAAGTGATAAATTTATCCTTATATGATAAAATTACAATTTTACCCTTTAAGTGAGATATGGGGTGTTACAGCCTTCCTTTGAAAGGGAATGAAAAATAAAGTACAACAATTTATTGCAGAGTGTGATATGTGCTAATGCAACAAGTCGGAAAATGTAAGATCATTGAGATTACTACAACCACTTCTAATACCAATAAGGACATGGAATGAATATTTGTTGTAGTTCCTCGATCAAATAGTAAGGAAGTATTATTTGTTGTAGTTGATCGATTAAGTAAATATGCACATCTTATTTCCTTGCACCATCCTTACACGGCTATGGATGTGACACAACTTTTATGGATCACATCTTCAAGTTAGATGGCATGCCGTCTACTATTGTGAGTGATCGTGATCCTATCTTTACAAGTTTTTTCTAGCAAGGTCTTTTCAAGCTCCAAGGCACACAACTTTACATGAGTTCAGCCTATCACCCTCAAAATGATGGTTAAACCAAAGTCATGAACCGGTGTTAAGAAAATTACCTTTGGTGTGTAACTGACTGGCCCAAGTAGTGGGCCAAATGGCTTGCTTTGGAAAAATGGTGGTATAACACTTCCTTCCATTCACCTACAAAAACAACCATGGTCAACCACCTCCTTTATTTCAAATGTATGTATTCACAAGTGGCAACCATTGACAAAGGTCTATGTGATAGAGATGTTATGATTTGTTTGATAAATGAAAGCTTGCAACAAGCACAGAACCACATGAAGCAGCTAGCGGATTCTCACCGGACTAAACACTTCTTTGCTGAAGGTGATATGGTATATATACGACTTGAACTGTATCATCAAACTTCAATTACTTTACGAGGAAATCAAAAGTTGGCTCCACAATATTATGGACCATTCTATGTGCTACAAAGGATAGGCCAAGTGGCCTATAAGATTAAGTTACCACCAAGCTCACAAATCCATTCAATCTTTCCTATCTCCTACTTAAAGAAAACGATTGGGTAGCAAGTTGTTCCTCAGCCCAAATTACCACCTGTGGGAGAAGATGGGAAATTCAAGCTTGAATCGGTCACCATTTTGGACCGACATATGGTGAAGAAGAAGAATTAAGCTACAACTTAAGTTTTGGTTCATTGGTCCAACTCTTTTCTTGAGAATGCCATGTGGCAGGATTGGGAACAATTGCATGAGTGGTTCCCTAAATTTTGACCTTGAGGACAAGGTCTATCTTATGGAGGCGAGGTTGATACATGCCTTAAATCCCCCTAAATCCTCCATGACCGAATAAGGAATGAGGGCTACAAATAAGGTGGGAGATTTGCCATCACAACTATTGGTGACATTTTAGGAAGGAAGAGTTCTGAAGATTTTCCATCACAACTAACGCTAACATTTCATGAAGAATTAAGAAGATTTTCCATCACAACTAATGGTGACATTTCAGGAAAGAAGAGTTGTGACGATTTCAGTCATGTATTGCTACAAGTCACTATGAGTTGTGAAATTAATTGTAGAATTTTCTAACTTTTATTTACATGTAAGTAAAAGGATATCATCTATATAAGGATGGGCCATCGGAAATGAAAGCATGCTTGAGTTTTATTTTTTCTTATTATCTCATTATCAATAAAGGTTTCCCCTTGGAGAGGGAATTTGTTAAGTCAATTGAGGTTTTCTTCTTGAGTCATATCAACGTGTTGTTTTCAGGGTTAAGAATGTCCAGAAAAGTGTTTAGTTGAAAAGGTAGGTGTCCAAAAAGAGACACCAAATTCAAAAACACATCATGTGTCAATCAATGGCATGCCTACAGAGGTTTGTGTCAACACAAAAAATCATTCTTCTTATTTAAATAGCCAATCAAACTTGCACCATTCATGGGGTCATGGGTTTCATATTAAAGATTATTTCAGCATTTTAGAAACATCTCCAAACAGAGCTGGCTAGTTGAATGCCAGCCAAACTGTGCTCTTCACATCCTGATCCCCTCCCCCCCCCGGTTGCTGGCACAAATTTTCCTTTTCTTTTTCCTTATCGTCTTGTGTTGAGATGTACTGTGCCCAACTGTGTATAGGGTTTAGAAATATGTATCTTCATATTCAAGTTTACTCATTAGAGAAAGAACAGAGTTTTAAAATTAAGAAATTATAGATAAGAAATTGATATTGAAGAATAACCAAAGAAGCACAAAAATTTAAAAAAATAAAAAATAAAAAAAAGTTGGAAAACATAGTAACCTTCAAACATCAATATTCTACCTTTCAGAATTTATTGATTCTAAATTAAATTATAGGTAATTAAACTTCATGACCAGATAAATTAAAAGCTGCACTCATTAATTACCAAGATGAAATCAAGAAAATAGTTGAAGGGGGTATACCAAAATATCATAGATGCATAATGAGTTACTAATCCCCACCCCCCAAAAAAAGACGCATAGTGAATCATATCAATGATAAAAAGAAGTCAGACTCTTGAACCAGTAAGTCATAAAAACTTGAGGCTAAATATTGCTGTACAAAAATAAATTGGTACTGCTGAAATTTCAAAAGATGCATAACAGTTCTTTTTTTATTTTGGATGATAAGATGCATATCAGATTAATCGAGGAAAAGAAAGGACTAAAAGTTCTTCAAACAATGAAATTATATATAATTTAAGGCAAAGTCCGGCTAAGAGCAAAAGCATAGGTCAAACCTAACAGCAGGATTCACACAAAAGTTTTCTAATCACAAGCCAACAATCAAAAGGGCTGGCCACCTCAACAGACAAAATTGTCAAGGGAGTACACCCACTTCTCCTCATGTTCCTCCTCTTAAAAGGTCCATTGCTGAAGGCCCAATCAATTGAAATGGTCTGGGTAAGAAGCTCAGTTCCATCCATTGTAGATATTGCAGCCTGACCCTCCTCATGGTTCTCATATTCAATCAGTGTATAATCCCTGAATAACAAAAAATCTGCTTTTGGTGGTTAACAGACATAACCCGGTATCAATTTTTTTTCTTCCTAATGATAAATACCCAGTAACTATTTAACATTCAGAAAATAAATAAAATGGTATAACAATGAGATCATCTTCAAAATAACAGTAGAAAACAAATAGCAGTTTTCTCCTTTATCAATTAAATAAGATCAAGTGTTCAATGCCATGCATGTTAAAGCTTCATAGCAACAAAGTTCAAAAGTTAAACAGAACATAGTTATTAGTAACATCACAACCTTCACTTTGAATCCTAGCAAAATGAACTGTTGTGTAGAAGCCTAGATTTGGATCTTACGCAACAATAAATAGAAGAAAAAATTAATGTAGACAACAATCATACAAAGCACAAGATGATTTAACATGGTTCGGCTTTAAGCCTATGTCCATGGGCGAAGACGATCAAGAGATTCCACTATGAGAAAACTGGAGATTACAAGAGCTTTGCGGCTGCCTTCTCTTCCCAAAAACCTTTTTAGGGTTCCAAGAGAATGGCTTCAAAAACCCACACGTTAACAACTTTTAAACATGGGTTTAAAAAAAAACCTAATATCCAACTTTCCCAAAACGTGTGACCTCACAACATGGTGGAGTCGTTGAATTCAACCCAACGACTCTAGAGTCGTGTGAATTTATGCTACTGATCGACTCAACAAATCTCCACCTTGGTATGAATTCAACCAAGACTTACATAATACAAAAAAAAAAAAAAAACTCTACTCCCATCTTCTCCACATAACCCTGAAGAGTAACTCTGAATACTGCACCTGTATCTTTGACAAGACATAGAACCTGTGATATGTGCACCACATTCCACTTTGGCTCACATTCCGAAACCACATTGGAGAAAACCTGTACTTGTCCTTCTTAGTGAACTATGTGCCATATATATTTGGAATCCACCTCCACCTCGAACTTAAATTGCAACTTGTTTGCTATCACCACAAACAACCATCGGCCTTAAAGAATCACTGCTATACATACTATTGAATCAATTTCGTCCTGACATTATCCGACTCGATCATAATACCGCTAATGCACATGTGTAGCTACCCCAAGCCGACTCACATAGTTAACTCTAGAGAGGGACTTCAATCCGTTTTCTCTAACCACAGGAACCTCCTCACCATCATCTGCTACCCAAAAACCTGCATCACCTCTCTTTGCTACATCCACAAAAGAGACCCTACACCAGTGCAGGTTATTTTGTGCACCCCATTTCTAACTGCCCATCGTAGTCAAAGGAATACTATCAATCACCGTACTCCCCATCAGACAATATAAACCATCACCACACTTTTCTCCCTTCATCAGGACCAAACAACCACGTTTGAATTTCATGGCTTCGGCCACCTGCAATTGAATACCTACAACCTCGGAGTCCAACCAACCTAAGGATATTAAATTCATTATCATCTCTGGGACATATGCCACACCACCCAAAGTACGAACCACTCCAACACACATTTTGATCTTCACCGTCCCAACACCCATGACATCACAAGTAGACCTATCACCCAAAGAAACAAAACCTATCTTCTTTTCTTGGAACGTATCAAATTATTCTTTCCTAAAGCAAATATAAATAGGACAACCTGAATCTAATATCCACTCATCATGAGAAAATGTGTCAATACCTTTGGAGATTGTGAAAACATCTCCAATGTACTCTTTCTGTTCCTCTACCCATGTTGTACTAGGACTATCACATTTCTTCCTGTCAGCATACTCTAGATAGTCCCTCCTCACGTGATCATATTCTTTGCAACAAAAACACTACACCTTGCCCTTTCCTCTAGACTTAGATATAAACTAATCTTCATCACTTTTGAAACATTTTTCCTTTGTTCTTCCTCCCACAAACAAACCTTCTACCTGCTTCTCGTCCTCTTCTCTAAATATATTTTTCCTTAATTCCCTAAAATGCAAGGATGCCTTAACAACCTCCATGAAGATGGTATCATTTCATTAGAGTAGGGCGTAATAAAGTGGTCATATGATGCAAGTAAAGAGCACAAAATAGTAATAGCTTGATCCTCATCATCAATCTTAATATCAATATTTTTCAAATCCATAATGATTTTATTGAATTTGTCCATAAGGGTTTCACAGACATACCTTATCTCATCTTTAATGTGTAAAGGAATTATTTAAAATTCAACGTGTTTCGTGAAAGACTTAGTCATGTGTAAGCTCTCCAACTTGAGTCATAGCTCAGTCGCAGACTCCACTTTTGCAACCTCTCGCAACACCTCATTAAACAAACACAACTAAATCGCACTAAGTGTCTTGAGGTCAAGTTACTCCTTTTTTTTTGACATCATCATGGGAAGTTTTTCCTTCCCCATCAAAGCTTTGGCCAGTCATTGTTGAATCAACAATACATGCATCTTCACGTGCTATAAACTGAAGCTATTATGTTTATTGAATTTCTCCACTTCGTACCTTACCACCATATCGAAACACCCCAATCACAAGCTAGACCTCTGACACTAGTTTGTTGTGCTGAAGCCTAGATTTGGATCGTATGCAATAATAAATAAAAGAAGAAATTAATGCAAACAATAATCACACATAAAGCATAAGATGATTTAACATGGTTTGGCTTAAAGCCTACATCCACAGGCGAAGATAATCAAGAGAGATTCCACTATGAAAAAACCGGAGATTACAAGAGCTTTGTGGCTACCTTCTCTTCCTAAAAACCTTTTTAGAGTTCCAAGAGAATGGCTTTAAAAACCCACACGTTAATGACTTTTAAACATGGGTTTAAAAAAAACCCTAATATCCAACTTTTCAAAAATGTGTGACCTCACAACACAGTGAAGTCATTGAATTCAACTCAATAACTCTAGAGTTATGTGAATTTATGCCACTAACTCAACAAATCTCCACCTTAACATGAATTCAACAAAGAGTTACGTAATACAAAAAAACCCTACTCCCATCTTCAATAGGGTTAGAGAGATACAAGTGGAGCTAACTTTAATAAGAAATCTTCAAGGAGCCGAAAATAATGCCAAGGTGGAGATTTATTAGGTTTGGTATTATTTTCAACCAACTGTTAGATCATAAATGGTGGCCACATATTATGTAGTTAAGGACTCCTCTTGTGCCCTAATATAAGAAAAAAAAAAGGAAGAAAAGGAAGTGAGAGATGTAGCCGCAAGGGTTTTTCCTGGTTTCTCAAGGTTTTGAGAGGGTGAGAATGAGAAAGGGTTTACAAGGGGAAACGGTGTGGGTTTTGGGTTTGAAATACATATATTTTTGTATGGATTTGCATTCTCATAGTGAAGGAAAGCTTGTTTCTCTCCCATGGACGTAGGCACATCACCGAACCACGTAAATCTTGGCATTTCTTATTTTTCTTTGCTTTGATTTATTATATTTATTTTTCTTTTTTATTCGTACTGAAATATTGTTACAAAACAAAACATGAATAAAGGTCTAGGTCTTGAAATTCAGGTATTAGTAAGATTCCACAACACATGGGCTGAAATGTAGTTGCTCCACCCCTCCTGCATCAGATGTTGGTGAAGTCCCCAAAATGGGAGTTGCTTACTAATCTTTATTGTTTCCAAAACATTTTTATGTTAGAAACATATATAATATATAATTAATCAAACATAAAATAATTGAACATTACTAAAATAATATTAACATACTAATGCATTCAAAACTAAATGCGTAGCGGCCATTAATTGGAAATAATGTACCAATGTGCCTTATTAAGGGGATCTCATCAACATATATAACATAACCATATATAGCCATATCATGTTATAGTATCCATGGCTAAAACCATCCCCCCGCCCATTCCCGCCCCCAAGTTTTAGTAAATAAACCATTCTCCTAGCCAATCTTGCAGCATACAAAAATTTTCTTTTAAATAAAGACCAATTTTATTAATTCAAGCTGGAAAAAAATGTACAAGGCAAATAGATAGAGAAATGCATAACTGCACAAAGAGAAAAATTAAGGTGGGATTCGAAATTAGAGCATCCAAACCTAAGACAAAATCTACATATTTGGTATCCTTAAACTCCTAGAAAACATATGACCAATGAAAGACCAAAGATGATATCCTCTCCACAACTTGCTCAATGTTAACAATGAAAGAAGCTTGAAGGAAAGAAGATCTTAGAGATATCTAGCTTGGAGATTATTGTAATTATAATATCTCATTAGTTACATAACATAACTTAATTAACCTAACAACCTTCAACTGAATTAGTTACAACAGTCTTTTAACTAATAATAGTCTCCCAGAATAACATCCTAAGATCCCCTCTCAAGTTGATGGGGGAGGCTCCACCATTAACTTAGATCTTATATTTGTAAATCATTGAGATGACAAAGATTTAGTTAAAAACATTGGCAGTTTGACCAGACATCGGAACATAATGAACTCATATCTAATTGTGAAGAACCTCTTCCCTAATAAAATGGTAGTCAATTTCTATATGTTTAGTACGTGCATGGAAGACCGAATTAGAAGCAAGCGAGATGGCGAAAATATTGTCGTACCAGATGATTGGAATGTCAAGTAGTGAAAGACGAATCTCAATGAGAAGCATCTGTATCCAAGAGAGCTCAACAATGGTGGAAGCTAATGAATGGTATTTTGCTTTAGTAGACGAGCGAGCAAACATTGGTTGCTTTTGGACACTCCAAAGTATTGGATTATTGCCAAGAAAAATACAATAACTAGTAGTTGATCATCGGTCTTGACAATCTCCATCCCAATTTACATCAGAGTAAGCCGTGAGAGCAAGAGGACTTGTAGAATAATGAAGGCCAAGGCAATAATCCATTTAATGTAATGAAGAATCCTCTTAATTGCTTGGAAGTGAGACATATGTGGCTCAAGCATATCTTGACATAGTATTAACAACAAAACTAATCTCTAGTCTAGTGATCATTAAATACTGCAAGGGGCCAAACTTTGGTATAGAGTTACATCATGAAATGGTGGATCATCTGAGTTTAAAAGAAACTTCTTGGAATACATAAGAGTAATACATTAAACATTAATTCATTCATTTTTAACCCATAAATTCTATATAAATTTTTCATTCATACATAGCAGAATTACATATCATAAATCATAATCACCTATAAACTTGAGAAATAGTCCATAATCATGTCCTAGCATTTCCATTCACATAACTAATAGTCTGACATAAATTACACCATTATCTAAAAATCAAATATCAAGTCTAAACTAATAACCATTAACTTATTAGATTTCTTTTAAATAAACTGAAATAAAATACTGAACTGAATTAATAAAGTAATGTCTCAATATCTCATAGCATATATCCAATCTTCTAACTCTCTAATCATGCATGTCAGTTGCTATGCAACTATCTCCTCATCATCTATGGTACCAAATTTGGGGTGAGCTTGACAAACTTAGTTGGTAATAATAAACTTAGGAATAACGGATTAAGACTTTTGTATGAATTAAAACAAAACAAATAGTTGCATACTTTTTAACAATTTACAGAGCTGAACAGTTATATATAGAACATATACTGAACTGAAAACATTAAAAAACATAAATATATATATGATCTAAATAAAACAAAATATATGCATATCACTGAATTGAACAAAACTGAACATCTAAAACAGATACATAAGCTAATACAGATAATAGTTATATCATTTAATCCCTGGTACAAAATGTCACATGATTCACCAAATTTATCTTTGGTGAGAAGAGCCACTTGATTCACCAATTTTATCTCTAGTGAGAAGAGCCACATGATACACCAATTTTATCTCCGGTGTAAAGAGCCACATGATTCAACAATTTTATCTCTGGTGCAAAGAGCAACATGATTCAACAATTTTATCTCCAGTGAGAAGAGCCACATGATTAACCAATTTTATCTCCAATGAAAAGAGTCACATGATAACCATTTATAATCCCTAGTAAAAGGGCCTTTCACACCATAAGCTAGGTGTGTTGAGCATCATCAATGTTTCCTCTTTAATGATAAAGGATGGCTTTTAACAAAACTATAGCAGAGAAATGATCAATAATAATCGAAAATAATAACAATAGCAGTACATAACATATAGTAATATATAGCAGAACATAAACAAATTCATAGTACTTTAGATCATAAATGCTTGATCCTCCTAAGCACAAAAC
>JAOXJP010231238.1:0-10660 GCA_025762735.1 Platanus orientalis | reverse complement strand
TCAGTGCTATATATCTGTTTCAATCAATTTCCAAAGATGATTGTCATGGTATATAGGCTATGGATTGATGTCAACATTTGTTTATACCTGGGTAAATAGTCTTCTATGTCAACGGTTTCAGCCATGTACTGGTGAGACAACCTAAAGTCCCTCACCGAACCTACAACAGCCCGATTAGAGCATATCGGGAAGTTTTTTAGGCTTATTCTAAAAGCCATGGAGATCACGAAGGGTCGTTGCTATATACCTGTTCCAACCATTTCTAAAGATGGTTATCATGATATATAGGCCATGGAATGATGTCGACACTTGCCTATGCTTGAAAGGCAATCTATCATGTCAACGGTTTCAGCCATTTCTGGTGAGATAACCTAGAGTCCCTCACCGAACCTGTGGTGGCCTGAATAGAGCATATCAGGAAGTTTTTAGGCTTATTCTGAAAGCCATGGAGATCATGGAGGATCGGTGCTATGTATTCATATTTTGTCATGTTATATAGGCAATGAAACAATGATCGACATTTGCCTATGCCTGGCAGGTAATCTGTGAAGTTAAAATTTGGCCCTTTTTGTAAGGTGAAGTCCTTACTGAACCTTTACAAGGCCTGATCTCAAGGTCAAAAATGATTAATGCATCATTTTTTATCAAATATTGCCATAAGAATGGACTTTGTTACAGTTGCTTTGTCGACGGAGTGGACTTCAGGTCTCAAGTGCTTACCATAAGAATGGACTTTGCTGAGGGTGATGACATATCACTGAATTACTTTGCTGATAGAGCGGTCTTTAGGTTTCAGGTGTTTGTTGGTTCATGTTGGGAGATTTACGAGGCTCACTTTCGAAATTATGAGGATCTTTAAGGGATCGATGCTATTCTGAAGAGGCCTTTACCCATTTTGAATCGCTGAGGAACTGAGGCCCAAATTCCTTAAGGGTGGCAGCCCGCATTTCTTTGCATAAGGGCCAAGGCCCAAATTCCTTGAGGGGTGGTGGCCCACTTTTCACTGCAGAGGGGCCAAGGCCCAAATTCCTTAAGTGGTGGCAGCCCACTTTTCATTGCAAAGGGGCTAAGGCCCAATATCCTTAAGGGGTGGCGGCCCACATTTCATTGCTTAGGGGCCAAGGCTCAAATTCCTTAAGGGGTGGTGGCCCACATTTCATTTCATAGGGGCCAGGGCCCAATCCTATTTGCTAAGGGGACGAGGCCCAAAATTCTTTACAAAGGGGTTAAGGCCCAATTCCATTTACTAAGGGGACGAGGCCAAATTTCATTTACTAAGGGGTTGAGGCCCAATTTCATTTGCTGAGGGGACGAAGCCTAAAATTCTTTGCAGAGGAGCTAGAGTCCAAATTCCTTAGAGGTGGCAGCCCACATTTCTTTTGCTTAGGACCCATGCCCCCATTTTCATTGCTTGGGGCCTCAGCCCAAATTTTTCTTGCTAACGGGTGACGCATCAATCTTTGTTTCAAGATTGGTATGGGATGAGACTTTGTTTGGCATTTTGAGAGATTATGTATCATCTCCAGTTTTTCTTGGCCGTGGATGAAATTTTACTAGAGATGATGCTTCATCTTGATTTTTATTGGGAGGTGACGGGTCATCTCCAATCACAATTGATGGGAGATGATGCATCATCTCCGCTCTTTCTTGAGGAGATGATGTATCATCTCCAGCTTTGCTTGGCTGTGAATGACGCTTTGCTAGAGATAATGCTTCATCTTAATTTTGTTTTAATTGCTCATTGATCCTAGAGGCATCAAGAGGTGCGTAGAAGACTTCTGTAGTGAGACTGAAGATGCTTTGAACGGTTGACAATGCTGTTTGATTGATGATTGAGTTTAGAAGCTTGGATTGGCTAGACTTTGTATTTGCATTTGCTTTTGAAAGAGGTTTTGAAAATTCATTTTTTGGAAATCTTCCACTGATTTTTGAAAAAATTGGGCCCTTTAGAGTCCTTGAACATTAGAGATGACCTGTCGTATTACTTTTGAATACATAGGGTCATTTTTCCATATGCTATGTTGCCATGCCTAGTATGGGACGAGGCATGAAAGGTTTACAAGTTCTAGATATTGAATGTGCCTCTCTTGGGAGAGTGAGATTGCAGGCCTATGCTTGAGGTCTTTGTTCTTGCTTTGTCAAAAGATGGTCAAGCCAAATGTGTGGTCATGACTTAACTAGCTTGACTTGACTTAGGGTGCCATTTCTGGTTTTCACCCTAAGTGTTGACTTAATTTTGCTCTCTTTTTTGCCCTTGTTTACCAAGACTGGGCCAGAGTGCCATTTCTGGTTTTCACTCTGAGCTTTACAATATTTCTTTTTGTCTTTGTCCCTTTTGGCCCCTATTCTCAGACAGGTCTGGGCTTTTTGGAAGGTGACTGGACAAGGTGCATGCTCTTGTTCCAAAGTTGGTTGAATGCTTGACTTGTGTATTGTTGACTTTTGCTCAGAATTTCTTGCAATGTTAAGAGGCTTGAATAGTTGTTTTATTGAATGAACGGTTTATTTAATAATGTCAAGGTCTGCCTTTGAGTAGGCAAGATTGAAAGAATTTGGAAATATGGATATGAATGGCTCTTGCTTAGAGGCTGATTGCAAATTGACAATTATGGTTCTTTACAGAAATTCCCATTTCTTAAAGAAGATTATGGTTTTGTACAAGATTTCCATGCTTTGAAGAAAATCATGGTTCTTTTTAAATTTTTATGTTTTGAAGAAAATCATGGTTCTCTACGAAATTCTTATATGTTTTTAAAGAAAATCATGGTTCTTTATAAGCTTTTTTTTGCTTTTGTTTTGCTTTCTTTTTTTCTTTTCTGTTTGTTGAACCATTGATTTTTTTTGCTTTGGATTTGTAGAAATGGACATGATTATGCAAAAGTTGATATGTAAGAAAATGTTTCAGCAAAATGACCATTCAAGGTCTTTTCATTCCAAGCTTTCGTGGCAAAAGGCAATTTTTTAGTACTCAAGCAAATAACCTTTTAACTTGGTCTAAGTTTACAAATCTGTGGAAGTTTTTCTTGTCCATGTTTCCTAGTAGTAGTGCCCCATTGGACAACTTCTATTTGACAATGAAGGGTCGTTCATAATTTGGCCGAGATTTCCCTCGTGGTGCCTGTTCATGTGGGTCTAACCCATTTGTTGAATGTTGTGGCCATGTGCCTTTGATAGGCTTGCCCATTGTTCATTGCTTATAGTTTTTTCTCATCAATAAAGTTCAGTTGATCATGTCAAACCTGTGTCAATGTTGACTCTAAAATCTTTGCCTTGGCTAGGACTCGAAGACTTAGAGTTTCAACTTAAATTGGCAAGATTGCCTCCATGCCATAAACTAATGAATAGGGGGTTGCTCCTATTGAAGTGCAAATTAAAGTTCTATAGGCCGTATGTGCATAGGGCAATATTTCATGCCAGTTGGAGTGATTAGCAGTCATTTTTTTGTAAGATCTTCTTGAGGTTCTTGTTGGCTACTTCTACTGTTCCCTTCATCTGTGGTTTGTATGGAGAGGATCGATGATGGTGAATCTTGAACTTCTTGCAAAGTAGTTCAAGATCCTTTCCCACAAAATTAGATGCATTGTCAGTGATAATTTTGCTAGGAACACCATATCTGTAGATGATGTCTCTCCGTATAAATCTAGGTGTATTCTTCATTGTGACTATTGTTAGCTTCGACCCATTTAGTGAAGTAGTCAATAGCCACAATGATGTACAGATGTCCATTGGCGGCCTTCTGAGGCATAGGTCCTACTACATCAATTCCCTACATGGAAAATGGCCAAGTAGTAGTCAGGTTATGCAATTCAAAGCTGGTGCTTTAATGATGGTGGCATAAGATTGACAACTGTGACACTTCTTTACATGTTGACAGCAATTTATTTCCATAGTTGACCAGTAGTAGCACAATCGAAGAATCTTCTTGGCAAGCATGACCCCATTGATGTGGGGCAGTACTCTCCTCCATGGATATCTTTAATGATGTGGAGGCTTCAGTTTTATATCACATCTCAAGAGAACGTGATGAGAGGACTTCTTGTATAGGGTCCCACCATGTAAAACAAATTGAGCAGCTAATCTTTGCAGAGCACGTTGATCATTCTTGGAAGCCATGGGTGGAAGAGTCTAATCTTCTAGATAATTCTTGATGTTGAGGAACCATGGTTCCTTGTTCAAATCAGTAGTTGTAATCTGGAGGTAATAAGCTGGCTTCTTTCTCTGTTCAATCTTAATTGGTGTCATGTCTGCCCCTTAAGGGATGTTAATCATTGAAGCTAATGTGGCCAAAGCATCTATAAAGTTATTCCTTCTTCTACCAATGTAGTCAAAAGTCAGATATTTAAAGCTCTTAGAAAGGATTTATAGACATTCATGGTAATCTAGGAACTTCTTCTCTTGAATGAACCAATCTCTGATTGCTTGGAAGATGACAAGTGCTGAGTCTCTATAGATTTATAGTTCATAAATGCCAAGATCAATGGCTACTTTCAAACCGATGATGAAAGCTTCATAATTGGCTACGTTGTTGGTGCATAGAAAGTGTAGCCTTATGGCGATTGGAATGAGAACACCTATAGGAGAAATGAGCACGGCTCCAATCCCATAACCTAGCTAACTGATGACTCCATCGAAGTGCATCTTCCATCTGACTATCTTGTTTGATTGAACTTTAACACAAAGTATGTGTTCATTTAGAAGTCAAATTTCAAGGATGGGGGTTTATTCACTAGTCCATCTGCTAGGAAATTGGCTATGGCTTGCCCCTTGATAGCTTTCTATGAGACATAGATGATGTTGAATTCTGATAGCATCATGAGCCGCCGGGCAGTTCTTCTTGTGGTTGCTGGTTTCTCAAACAAATATTTGATGGGATTTATTTGAGTTATCAAAAATACTTTGTAGGAAAAGAAATAGTGTCGAAGCTTTTTGGTGATGTAGACTAGAGATAGGCAGGTCTTCTCAAGTGAAGTGTATCTGGTTTCATAGTCAATGAAACGTTTGCTCAGATAGTAGATGGTCTGTTCTTTTTTTTTAGTCTTGTCATGTTGTCCTAGCACGCATCCCATAGAGTTGTCATGTACAATTAAATACAAAATGACTGGATGATCTGACTTTGGAGAGATCAGTACATGTGGGCTTAGCAGATAATTCTTGATCTTGTCAAATGTAGCTTGGCAGTCGCTGTTCCATTGGGTTGGAACATTCTTTCTTAGTAGCTTGAACAAGGGCTCACATATGGGGGTGAGTTAAGCAATGAAACAACTGATGTATTGCATATGTCCCAAGAAATTGCATACATCCTTCTCGGTGCGAGGTGTAGGCATTCCAATAATTGCTTTAGCCTTTGAAGGATCAACTTCTATGCCTCTTTCACTAATGATGAAGCCTAATAGTTTTCCATGAGAGGCTCTAAAGATGCATTTGTTTGGGTTCAACTTTAATCTGTATTTCCTGAGTCGGGCAAACAGTTTTCATAGATGTTCCAAGTGATTTTCTCTGTGACGAGATTTGACAATCATGTCATCAACATAAACTTCCATCTATTTATTGATCATGTCATGGAAGAGGGCAGTCATGGCCCGTTGATATGTTGCCCCTGCATTCTTGAGACCGAAGGGCATTATCTTGTAGTAGAATGTGCCTTAAGGAGTTGTGAATGCAGTCTTCTCATGATCTTTTATTGACATCATGATCTGATTGTAGCCTAGGAACCCATCCATGAAAGACATCATCTCGTGTCTGGCAGTACTGTCAATGAGCACATCGATGTGGGGTAGTGGAAAGTCATCTTTGGGACTAGCTTTGTTCAAGTCTCTGTAATCTATGCACATTTAGACCTTGTCGTCTTTCTTGGGTACAGGAACAATGTTGGCTAACCATTGGGGATATTGGACAAATAACAGGAAGCCTATGTCTAGTTGTTTTTAGATTTTTTCTGAGGGCTAGGGACCATTTGGTCATAGACGCCTAGGCTTTTGCTTGACAGGATGAATATCTGAGTTAGTGGGAAGCTTATGAGTGACAAGGTCTGTGTCTAGACTAGGCAAGTCTGCATAATTCTATGCAGAGATGTCTATGTATTCTTTGAGTAGATTTAACAGAGTATGCCCCAGATCTGAAGTACTAGGAGTCCTAATTTTCATAATTCTAGGAATGGCTTCTGACCCAAGATTGACTTTTTTGAGGTTATCTACCGATGGAAGATTTCAATTTTCTTGGTGCTCAAAGGCCTTGATAACCTCTTTTGGCATTAATTCATCATCATTCCATTCTTCTTGTTCCTATTTTTTGAAAGAAAAGCTTTTACTATTAATTTATATGAAAAAAGGGATTTAATACCTGACAAGAGCAACTAGACTTGGAATCAACTCCAAGTTGCCTATATACCCGATGTTTACGCTGATCACAAGTTTGAGAAACCTTGTACAGCCGGGATCAAGTTGCGCATAGTTCTGGTCTTGGGGTGGACCAAATTTACATTTTTTTTAAAAGCAGTTGACCCTGAAGTTACGTCTTAGGTTGCCTACATACTTGACTTTTAGCATATGTGCTTTTAAAAACATTGGTCTGTCAAGATCAAGCCGCATGTAGTTCTTTGATTTACAAGGGTAAAGAAAACAAAAGACTTTTTGCAAGTGACTGGGCTTGAAGTTGTGTCTTAGGTTGTCTATGTACCCTTTACAAGTTCATTGGTCAATTGCTTCGATAATTCATGAGTCATTAGGGATCAAGTCTTACGTAGTTCTTTACAAAGGAGTATGAGAAAAACAACAAAATTTTTGAACACTGAAAACTAGAGTAGAGAAGGTTTGGCTCTTCTTAGCCTCTTTTCTTGGTCATTCAATCCATCACCTAGTCTTGATCTTCTACTGCATCTAAGTTAGCTTGCCCGATCTGCTCTGCGGTGTTGATGGGTACCCATGTTTCTGGCATATTGACCTAGTCAGGGTCAAACTCGTCTAAATCTAACTCTCTGCTCGCAATTACTGACTGGAGTGCTTTTCTGACATCACTAGGGAGTGAGAGTAGACTTAGAGGAGCTAGGTTGTCTTCTCTATATTCTTAGGTGTTGGGGATTGAACATTCCCCAACCTTAGGGACAGATGGCTTAGTGCTGGACATGTGGGTATGAGGAGCAGCCTCAAGATGATAGGTAGGATATTGGATGATGTTTGGAGGTGGAATTAAAACTGGTTCTGTTGGGATGTATCCTATGCTAGGCTTGGATGGTATTGCTAGAGTTGGTGGTTCGGTTGACAAGGTAGTACTGATCTTGAAAAGTTTAAAAGCTAATGTGAAGTGTAGTGCAGTCTTACGGCCGACTTTTTTCTTCTTGTTTCTCTTGAATTGATGTTTGAGGAGAGGTTTGAACCCTAAACCTGCCTTGTAAGGCACTCTAATGGCTTTGACGGGGTTCTTTCTTCCTTGAAAATGCTTACCTAGACCTTTGTTCGGATCGACTTTCATTCTGGCCATCATGTTGAATTTCAGTGGAAGTATTTTGGCTTTCCTTTTCAACTTTGCTCCTTCTTTCTCTGTATGTACAACCTCAAACTTATATGAGGTGAATGTGTTTAGGGCTTGTAGGTTTCGAACTCCCAGTATCTTTTGGCCTGTCATAGTAATAAGATCCGTATTTGCTAGCACTGTAATGACTTCGTCATTGATGATGAACTTAACCTTCTGGTGAAGCACTGATGGGATGGCACCCACCTGATGTATCCATGGCCTTCCCAATAGCATTGTGAAGGAGGATGGTATGCTCAATATTTAGAATTGAACTTAGAACATTCTCCCCTCTATTACTAGGGGAATGAACGCTTCTCCTTGGCCATGACTTATTGAGTTATCGAAGGCCCTTATATCACATAGGTTGGGTTTCACACAATCCGAGGGAAGTCCCAAGGTATCCAACGTATCTTTGGTATAGATATTTAGGGCTGATTCGTTGTCTACCAAGATGAGTGGTATACACATGTTGGAGTGGCATACCATGATGTAGATAGCTTTGTTGTGCACGGTGTCACCATCGGGGATTTCATCTTTTGAAAATGTGATGACTGGTGACGTTGATACTCTTGCCACCATATTCTGTAGCCTGTCTAGTGTGATCAAGATGTCCACAAAGGACTTTCTAAATATGCTCAGGAATCTTTCTCTATGTTTCTCTGATGTGAGCAAGAGGTCTAAGATTGAGACCTATGCAGGTGTCTTGGATAATTGCTCGATCAAGAACAGGTGAGACTTTTGAATAGTTGCTTCGAAGATCTTATTCTCTTTCTTCTCTTATGCTTCTCTGGCTTACCTTTGTGTTTCTGTCTCCGTCTCTTCCTCTGTCATCTTTTCTTTCTCTTTACCCTCGGGATGCAAATATGTGACTAGTTTGGAGATTCTGCCTAACTGGGTAATGAAGGCTGTGAGCTCTTCCAGCTCATCCTTTAAAAGTTCAAGGTCTGCAACTTCTCTGACTAGGTAACCCAAAGGGACTCTATTCAACAGATATTAGATTTTGGTTGGTGGGGGAATATTGATGACTTGGTAGGGAGATGAAAGGTAAGTGAGTTGGGCATACAGTGATGGTGGTGGAATGATATGGGGTGATGAGAAAGGGTTATGAGTTGCTGAACCTTCCTCGTATATGTTGATGTCAGGGGGAAGAACTGTGATTGGGCTATCTGGGGCCATATCCCACATATTGATGAGCAAATGCTCATATTCAAGAGTGGGGATAGGCTCAGGGACATATCCGTCTATGATGGACACATAATTGGTGTTGGACAAAAAATGATTTTTTTAGGTTCTGAAATTTTGGTAATGAAATTGGCAGGGTTGAACTGGGTACTGGTGGTACCTATCATGTTGACCCCTTTTGGTGACTTATGGTCGGGGAGTGAGTTTTGGATGATATTGGTATTTGGTAGGGGATTGTAGGGTGTAGGGTCAAATGATACCTTACCCTCATCGATCAGGTCTTGAATGTCATATTTTAGGTGGAAACACCTGTCGAGGGTGTGCCCCAAAGTCTGGTGATATTCACAATGTTTTGCTTGATTATAGCGGTAGGGTAGAGGGTATGGTGGAGGTCTGGGATCAATTAGGTACAACAGCTTCTTCTTAATGAGGTACTCCATAATGTATTTATAGGAGTAAGGCAGAGGAGTGAACTTTCTTTTCTTCTTTTCTTCTTCGAGTACACCAGGGTACCTAGGCTGGTAGAACTATTGTGTTTGAAGAGGGGTGATATTCATAGCTGCAGGGTAACTTTGAGCTGGCTGTGGCGGTGGCAGAACATGACTGCTATTTTGACTAGGCCATGGAATTTTAATGGCATGCACAAGATTAGCTTCTGGACAGGTAGCGGCTGCCTTCTTTGGTACAATCTTGAAGGAACTGGTTGGGGCAAGCAATGCCTCATGTACTAACCCTACCCTGATTGTCAATTCTACTTTTTTGCCTTTATCGACTACGTTAGCAAAGTTATTTTGTGATACAGTCAGAAGCATCAGCTAGTAAGTAGGACCTAGAGTCCTCATAAAGGTCAATATCAGGTCCTCCTTGGACATAGGATTTTCCAAGTTAGAGGTCTTCAATCTCCAGCTATATGCAAAATCTCTGATACTATCTCCTGAGGTAGGACTTATTCCTTCAACTTCTTTGGTCGGTAGTAGTTCAAGATTGAATCTATAATGGTAGAGGAATGACTGCGTTAGGGCCCTCCATGTGCTGATGTTATTCTTTTCTTGGCTTGCCGGCCATTTTTTCCTGCATTCTTCTCCAAGCTCTGGCCAAACATCTAGACAAGGATCCGCTCATCATGTCCCCATTAGAACATAACATTACAATACATGCAAAGATGCATCCTAGAGCAAGTGATACCGTCATACTTCTCAACATTGGACATTTGGAAGTTTGGTGGTAGCACACCTCTAGGGTGTATGCCTAGCAGTGCAAGGAAATTTGTTCTACAGTGTTGGGAAGTGGTAGTTTAACTGTTGAACTTTGGCTCTGAGGCCCTCCTTGCTTCATCAGATACTGAAACATCAGCTTCTTGAACTCAGAAAGGGGAGGAATTTGGGGCTACTCACTAAGGCTGGGTTGGTTAAGGGATGGTGAAGAAGATAGGGGTGTAGACAAGGATTGACCAGATTCTGGGGTGGATGTCCAACCATGTCGGGACATGAAATCCCCTATATATCGCTCCACTTCTGATTTGAATTTCTCTGGGAGGGTGTTATCGGGAGCAGTCTTCATGGGAGTTGGATTTCCCATGGATGTTTCTGGTATGATGAGAGGTGTAGTGCTTACTATAGATAAAGGTGTTGACTTGTCAACCATTACTTTACACTGTGCTTTCTTCTGCTTCTACAGTCGAGTCTCTAGGGGAGCAATTGTAGCTTGCTTAACTGAGTTGGAAGAGGAGAAGTTCATTGTTATAATTTTGCAAGGTTCATTGTTTTGTGTTTATTCATAACTTGATAGCTAGGTGTTTTACAAGTGCATATATCATACAAGTGAATTCATGTCCTTTAATCTGATCTACAAGATTCTGGAAATAAAAAATTTGTATATTATATATATATATATATATATATATATATATATATATATCGGAAAAGATAACAAAAGGATGGGGTAATTGCACTAAAAAATAAAAAGATAA
>JAOXJP010231237.1:0-10661 GCA_025762735.1 Platanus orientalis | reverse complement strand
ATACATACAAGTATCCAACATCAATTAATGAACTAAAAAAAATTAATCTATAAGAATGAGGCAGTTGTACATAAGATTTATGAAAATGAAAATAAAAAAATTAATTGAAAACACATAGATAATGTAAAATGAATTAAAACATTATAATACTTATATAAAGAAAGATGAAATAATTATAAAATGATAAAACAAAGAAGCAAAAGAATAAAAAAAAAAAAAAAAGTGGAGGATCATACTTCTGGGATGTTGCACTTGTGAATGATTGTTCTTCCTTTAGTTGGGCAGCAGGTTCTCACAGGTTCTTCCTAACGCTGGAATTGAATAGACAGCAATGGAGATGATGACATATCTAGGAGAGATAGGGGAGAGAAAGAGAGAGCTTCTTTGGGATTTTTCTTGTCTAGGATTTTAGTAAGTTTTCACCTAAAGAAATAGGAGTGAATGGGGGAATGTGTAGGGATCAAAAGGGGAACGATTAGAGGATTAGAATGAGGTTGCTAGGTAGTTTTAGGAAGGGAGAGTTAGTGGGCCAAAGTTGGCATGATCTTTGCCTAAGTGTTAATGACATGTCAACTAAAAATGGAAGAATGGGTGATTAGGAATCCAAAAATTGAATAAGAGTGTGCCTAAGCATGCTTGATACATGTGGACTTTCATCTAAAGAAAAGAGTGAATCGGGGAATGTGTTGGACCAAAAGATGAATGATTGGAGGATTTAAGTGAGGTGGCTAGATAGTTTTAGGAAGGGAGAGTTGGTGAGCCAAAATTGACATCATCATTGCCTAAGTGGCAATGACATGCAATTAAAAATGGAAGGATGAGTGATTAAGAATCCAAAAGTGGAATGGGAGTGATTATAAGTGTATTTGACACATGTGAGGCATGTGGCACGGACAAAAAGAGTAATATGATGTGAATTTAGGTGTGTTGGACTCATGCCAAGTATGTGACTTGTCAACCTAAGATATTTGTATATGTGTTTGGACTTAAGCTAAAATATGGGGTGTTTGTGTATAGGTTTCAGGCTAGGGTTAAAGGGTGTTTGGACACATTTTTAGGTTAGGCTAAAGGAATACTTAATCATAGGGTTTTAGTTAGGCGGGTTATGTTCACACCAAAAATGATGGAGGATTAAGGAAATGGCAACACATGTTAAGGAAAGTAGGATTTTGATTTGACGTGTCACAATACATTGTAATATGGTGTCCCCATACGGAATCTTATTGTCTAAAAATGAAAATTTTGAGAAATTGTCTATCCTGACTAAATCGATGGTATTAATCATCCTGGTGGGGTCTGATTTTTTATCTGAGGCTCTAAAGTACTTAATCGAACAGTCGCAAATTGATACGATGTGATGGAAGGCTTCGGAATGAACTTTGAACGTCATTTCTAGTACATTAAAGGTTTGAAGGCATGTTGAATCCATCTGCGCTGCCTGATTGATCATCCGATGCGAATCCTGTTTAAAATTTAAAAGATTCTAAATCAAAGGTCAATATTCACTAAAACTTGATTTATCATATTTGGACAATCAAACCCTTTATCCTAGGGTTTTGGGACATTTTGAGCACATCTGTGATGTCAGATTGATCATCCGATTTGTCTTTTGATCATATTTTAGAAGATTCCACATTAAGGGTCGAGATTCACCAAAACATACAACGATAGAATTTGTTGATCAAACACTCCATTTCTATGTTTTAAAATGCTATAGACACATCCATGACATCTAATTAGCCGTTCAATGCTTGTACAATGAAATTTAGTGGTCCGCCTTTAATGAGGGGTAAAATCATAATTTCTAATGTAGATGTGACTGAACTTGGGACAACCCTTCAGAAAAGTATGAGATTAGAAGTCATGATAAGAAGATGAAGAAAGTGAGTCTAACAAAGATCTTAGGGGAAAATCGAGGGTTTAGAGTGTCAAATTAGGAAAGAATAGGGATGACCTACAAAGGAGGGAGTTTGTCTAACCATCCTAGTTTCCTAAGATGACTAAGATCAATTCTATTGGTGCTGCCCATTGAAATAAACCTCCGGACCCTGGGCCAAAATTAGGTGATGACACCTAGCTCCCTTACATCCATGTGATTCATTTTTATGTTGTCATGTTTTTCAAAATATGCTGTCAAGTTGCTTCAATTCGGGTTATATGGTAGAGGTTTTTGCCTCTACTTGTTTTATTTTTTGACCCATACCCAGTGTAGAATTTATTGTGATTTTTTTATTGATCTGTTGAGGTTCAAATTTTAGTATGTTATTCTCAATACATATGCCTAGTTCTCTATTTAATTTCATGATTTTCAGAGTTATAAAAGGCCTCGAGATGGCCCCCCAAATAGACCTCAAAATCAGGGTCCTATGTGACCTCGTTCAGTTTATTATTTGTCAATTTTTGTATGCATGATCTTAAGCTAAATTTTGGATATATTATTTCTCTATCAACTGTCTACTATCATACATGATTTTAGAATTTTCTCAAAACCCTAAGGGTCCCAAATTCGAGAAATCCAACTACTGGATTTACTCCTAGTAGCTAACGCCTAAATTTTATGAAAATAAAATTCCATAAAATTCAGGCGTTAAGGGAACAATCAAGTGTTGAGATCTAGGACCCACCATAGGGAGCCTTGATTTCCCTTGAACCTGTCACTGGGCTACTACAACTCTCTGAAGTCCAATCTTGTATTGCTTAAGCACCTCTATGAGCCATTATTTCTCTCCCAACACCTGAATTTAATTTCAGACGTTGGGTAGGGAAATTTAAGCATTGGAGTGGATTTCAAGCGTTAAGCCTGTGGTAAAAACCAGATTTTCTAAAATTAGTTAAGTATGTACATGACCTAGGTCTAGTATAGAGACTCAGGAGAATTCCTCCCCCCTTTGGGCCCCACCTGTGTGGCCCAAAAACCAAGGTCAATTGTTGACCCCAGCATCCAACACCTTAATTTCACCCTGAATTAAATTCAGGCATTGAATATTCAGGAGTTAAGCCTACACAGAATGACCATTTTGCCCTCTTTTAGAGGATAGATGTCCACCCTCAAAGGGGCCCCACATTTAGGGTTTGACTTCCCTCACTTCAGGAACTACCTTTCTACCCTTTTGGCACGGTTCCATAGCTTTAGGACCCACATACGCACTAAAATACCCAACCCAAATGGGTAAGTTAGTCAGCCTCCAACACCTGAAAATTCAGGCGTTAGGTTTAAAAAAACTGGCAATAGGCCTATGTCAGATGACCAAGTTTCCCTATATAGGAGAGCACTCTCCACATGTATAAAGTCCATGACCCCTAAGGTTACACAATGTGACCTTAGAAGACACCTTAAAAGACCACATTAAAATGTTAACCTGGTCAACTTTCAACTCTTAAATTTCCTCCTGAATAAAATTCAAGTGTTGAATAATCAGGCATTAAATTAAAATTCAAGCGTTAAGCCCGAGACACAAAAAAATACAACATTTTTTCCTTTCTTCCCTTTGTCTCGAGGTTAAGTCCAACCCCAAAAGGTCAATTGATGAATACTTTGGAGAGGTCCACCATCCCTCTAAAAGTAACATCCAAGAGGGGTTCTCCTATAATTAAAATAATTTGATTTTAAAACACAGTTTTTGAATTTTTTAAGAACCAACGCCTAAATTTCCCCCGAATTAAATTCAAGCGTTGGAAGTAAATCCAGGTGTTAAGCCTGAGAAAAATCTAGAAAACAACAACTCCTAGAATTAACTAGCATGGACTTTAACATACTTTAAGACATATATGAATGAGAGAAGTCACTCTAAAAAGGCAGATATTAGGGGTGCCTAACACCTTCCCCAAATGCAACTAAATAATTTACCCTTAATCTCAACAACTCAGACCAGTTCCAGGAGTTAAAACCCCTAGACCTACAAGTCTAGACTCTTCCTCGTCAGTGAAGAGGAGGATTGACGTCCAATTCTGTCAGTTTAAACCCCGAGTTAGTGCGACTCCCAGAATAGCCTAACCCTGGAACCCAAGGGGTTAACGACCTCGATGCACCAGCATCGCACACCAAAGAGTGGGCCTAGAAACCACGGGCAGGCGGAGGAATCCAACCCCCCCGACCCCGACATCCACACCTACCATGTCAGTTTCCTTTGAAAATTTACTCAGTTCTGATGACTCACCTAAGTCATGTTTGGCCCTAAACCTATAACCCTTTTTATAACTCACAACAAGACAAACCATGCTTAACAAACATAACTACAAGTGTTAAGGATTTTATCCACATAAAGCATAAAATCTTCCTCTTCTATTATATGCAGATATTTCCTAGTCACAAAAGCATCTCAATCACCAAATCTGTTCTAAAAAAGTTCATTTACGAATCATGCATCAATCGTGGAGACATTTTAGTTGCAAAATGCTCATCTGTCAAAATTGTTAGTATGGTAGCGACTATGGATCCAAACGCTTTCTCGGTCATGATACCCTTTTATTCGTGATCACTCTAGTCTCAACTAATAGTCCATCGCGAAAACAATCAATTTACAACTTTTCAATAACGAAAACAATCTAGTCATGATACTCCCTCATTCATGAATAATGCTTCAGCTATGAATGTCACTCATTCATGAAAGCATTTTCATTCACAAAAAACTCAACTCAGTCACAAATTTCATTTCATTCCCGAATCACATTTCATATTTTACACGAGAGTAGACTTATCCTCAAATTGTTGGATATCGACATGAATCCTAGATGTCACATCACCTACAAGAGTTGTTGAGTTCATTAAACTCATTCACATATAAAGGGGAGAATTTTAGGGTCTTCAAAATAGGGTTGAGCCATTAGGACTGACGTCCTTTGATTTCCTACATATACCTTTAAAAGGGAATTAAGTCAAATGTAGTTCTACTAGACTTATCCAAGGCATAGAGGTGTCATCATTGTGTTTCTTAAGGATAATTGAGGCCTCCCACTTTATATGCAAGGGACCGTGGGCCAAGCTAACCCTAGGATACAGCCAAACTCGAACCAAGTCTTATCGCTAAACGAGGTATACTTCCTAGAGAGACCATGATACCTCTCATACAAACTTATTTCCCTTTACAGTCGAGTGTTAAAAATTAAACAAGTGACAAAACTTGTCCAAATTTTATGAAAATTTTGGTAGTGTTTCCCTTTAGGAATGTGAACATCATATGTCAAAACTAAGTCACGAAGATAAGGTCAACACCTCCAACTCAATGTCTAGAAACACTAATTCCATAGAGGATTTGAGCCCAAAGATTCAAGTTGTCCCCTCCTATGAATGAAACAAATCTAAGTATTCAACAGACCCTAGGCCCAAGAATAAAAAGAGAGAGAGAGTGAGAGGTGATCGCCAATCACCCAGACTCCTATGGCCTCATGGCCATCTTCTTCATCTATTCTTTCTCCCTTCTTCCTCTTTGGCTCCTCTCAGGAGATCACCCTTCTCTGCCTTCTTTCTTGCAGCCCCTAATGCAATTCCACATGCAAAGTTCAAAGTGTACCTCAAGCACCCTTGCTCCGAAACCTAGACCCGCACTCGTAACCGTGCACCTCACAGCTACACAGGAGATAATTATCTTAAAATACAAGAGGTAGAGGAGAGTGATTGCATATATTCTGGTTTAGTAGTTATCTTAAAATACAAGAGGTAGAGGAGAGTGATTACATATATTCTGGTTTAGTTTTCTTCCCCAGCCGATGTGGGAGTAAACAATAAAAGAAGAAATTTTGAAAACAAAACCAGTTAAAAACGTTAAAACAGGTAGTCGGATGGCTTCTGCTTTCAGCAACTAAGCTCAAGTGCAAACCTAGGAAGAAAGAGCCCAAATATTAAACAAGAATCAACCATAGGTGTTCGGTAAGTGTAATTAATACTAATACCTTGCTAAGTGACCTAGCAAAGAAATCTAGGCAACCAAGGAATCTTCTACTAGCAGCTTAGCTGGCAGCACAGAAGGGCTCCATCTCTCGGCCCATTCTGTGGCGACACTCACTTTGTCTGTCACAGCAAAAATATTTGCCAACAGAAGAGGATCCGAGCTTTGGCCAATCCACCCGGTTCCAGTCAGATTAATCATCTAAATTAACCACAATAGATTCCTTCATTGAAATAGGTGAACTGTCTATAGAAGAATCCTAGAAGGTAGAATCTTTTTCCTCTTCTATAAAGCCTCCAATATGAGCCATTTCATTCTAGTTATGAGACTTTCAACATTGAGTCGTCCATAGACTAATTGAGAATCACTTCTGATATAATAGATAGAATTGTAGGAGGATGGAGAACCAAAAGAAAAAGCTCATCGAATATAAAAATATTATTACAAAGCTACATCTTGCTTCGTTTTGAAGTTCTCCCAAACACATATAAAGCTACAATTGTGACAAAAGTTGTTGCAAGTGACAAAGGTTTACGTAACTACTCCTTTAATCAATTTCAAAGACGGAGGTGTAAACAAAAATGATTCAATATAATACCAACGATTGCATTTACAGCAGACTTGAATCCTTTTAATATCCATACGCAATGAAGTTGGCAAGAATCTGAATTTTTGAGGCGGGGCTGCCCATTTGGAACCACAGTTGAAATACAACAAACAGTAGGGTTTAAGGGTTATGTTATTAAAATATGGTTATAATTTTTTTAACTTTATTGGTTAACTTTGATTAAAATTGCACCAAAGTAAATATTAAAAATTAAAGGTTGGCCAACCCCTAAATCATCCAAAAGTATATGGTAAAGAAGACCTCCATGGCATTGTAAGAGATTCCTTACTTGTCCAATAACTCCAGGAACAGCTCGCTCTCTCTCTCTCTCTCTCTCTCTCTCTCTCTCTCTCTCTCTCTCTCTCTCACGTACACTTACAGAATTTATGGGTTTTGGTTTCATTCATATAGACTATTAGTATCAGTACTCTCATAGTACAGTTTAAGTTGTTCTTTATTTGTTTATAAAAGTATCCACATCGTTCGTTGGATACATCTATCCAATTTCCGCATAAGTCACAACATAACTACAGGACTAAGAACAAGTTTATGAGCCTTCAGCATTTTTAATCCTATCACCATCAACATATCTATAGAAAGATTCTCTTTCTCTCACACACTTTATTGTCGTTGTTTTGATCCACGAGGACCACAGGTATGTAATTTCCTACAACAGTTGTACTTTGTTTGCTTTTGAGGGAAGAGTATCCAATTTGTTAATTGGATGCTTCTGTCCAACTTCCGCATAGGTCACAAGAGAACTACAGGACTAAGAACAAGTTTGTGTGATCAGTCTGTCTTCAACAATTTTAATCCCATCACCATCAACAGATTATTCCAACATACATAATAGCAAATAGGACCGCAATAAGCTAATGTAATCGATTGGATTTAGGAATAATCATGTCATCAAACTTATTTTAAAAGCAATATTCTGTTTTATTACTAAGGTTGTGAGGGTAGCATGATGTCCTTTTGGTGCAGTAAGCCCCACAAACACCCCACCTTTGGATGGGTCCCATTTTTTGTCCCTAGATCGACCTAAAGCTCTGGATCCAACCATCAATTTAAGGTCTTATGTGGGCCATCTGTTGCGGTGCGGATTTGGTGCTCCCCTTTAACGAACACCTAAAGTCCTCTCGCATCCAGGGTGGACACATCACATTGAAAAAGTGATTTGCACTTTTTGGAGGCAATGTGATGTGTCCTCCCTTGTGTGCGGGAGGACTTTAGGTGTTCGGTACCAAATCCTGGGGGCATCTGTTGTATTGAGTCTAGGGGGTACTTGGATGTAAGGTAGAGGGAAAGAAATTCCCAATGAGCGGTGCAACCCTTATTCGGGGTGAGAGTATTTCATCCTTGTAAGGCTCTCAAATTAAGCCAATATATGAGAGTGAAAAAACGGGAAGGCTGTAATGTGCTCTATCTCTTTACTTGATAATCAGATAGCTCCCATTTTTAGAAGTCATAGATTTTGGCGTGGATTTCGTCCATCTCCTTAACAACTGCTAACAATCCGTGCATGTAGCACCAGACATGTGGCATCAAAAAAGTGATTTACACTTTTTAGAGAGGGGAGTTTTACTTTTTCACACCATGTGTCCAGTGTTGTATATGCATGGACCGTGGGCATCCATTAAGGGGGCCAACGAACTCCACAGGGCACAAATTTTAGTAGTTTTAATAGATATGGCTCTCAATAGAGTGGAATGGAGGAATAGGATTTGTGTAGCCAATTCCAAAGGGAGCAAATTTCCTGTCCAGGATGGTGACATCATTTGGAATAAAATGGGTGGGAATTTGAAATTGCATCTAAGCCCTGCCCATTTTATTCAATATGAAGTCACCTAGTGCCCTGGATACCAAATCCTGGAATGCCTGCTTCGATCCCCATATAGCCGGGATAAGGATTTGTTGAGTTGAGTTGTAGGTCTTTGGTTGTTTGGTTTATCTCCGTATCCAAACACTCCATTTCTCCCCTCCCCATTCTTTGTAGGTTCAAAAGGAATTTATCAAAAATAAATATATATAAAAATAAAAATAAAAAGTAGAACGCAATAAATAAGGAATGAGAAAAATCCAACTGAAATTAAACCACCAAATCTTATTTTTGAGGGCCCATTGTTTAGATTTTTGGCCCAAATGAGATCTACTGAAAGAACCCATAAAAGGTTTGGCCCCACAAGCACTTCATCAATTTACCACCCTAGTGACATATGATGGAACAACCACACACACAAAATAAACATTTATTTATTGAGCAAAGCAAGAAAAATGGGGGGTGGAAAAGGACTTCTCTCTGTTACCTCCCTTCCTCCTTTCCTCCTTTTGATATTTTGTTGATGAGGTGATCCATACAAGGGGAGGTGGGTTTCTATTGAATACTTGAATCCAGCCATTATGCTTTTGGATTAACTAACAACTAGCAAGGACTGGTTTGTTATAATAATGTCCATGACTTTTGCATTGATGCATTGGATGGTGGCCTCGTAATTGGTGCTACTTTTCTTTGAGCTTTGGAATCGAATCATATTAAATATATACAAATAATAATTTATATTTTTAATTATTATTTATAAATCTAAAGAAGGAAGGTGACTTTAGGGGGTACATCTTTCTATAAATAAATCAGTTTAACTAAAAATATACGAGAAAGCAGGGAGGTTTGCCGGTTGCATGCTTCCCTATAAGCTTGTCTGGAAACTATCCCCGAATATTCGAACTGGTTTCTATCAAATAGTGAGACAAACGCCTTCTTTTCTTTTCTCTCTCTCTCTCTCATTTTATTTCATTTTACGTGTAATGTGTCACATAATCCATGTCTCCTACTCTTTTTATTTCATAAGTTAATTTTATTAATTAATTATTATGTCATTTAATGGAGGCCCAAGTCTAGCCTGGACTCTCTACTGATTAAGAAGTAGGGATAGCCCTACTATCGATTTATTATATAGGTGTCTTTGTTAATACCTCGAAAATTGAGGGTACTTTAATAAATTCTCATACTTAATATGACTTTTGAAAAATAATACCCTGTGATTTTTTGGAGAATGATTGTCAGTTTTGAGACAGGCCTCTAAAGGCATGCAATTGATTGACACATGATGTGTTTTTGAAATTGATGTCTTTATTGACCATCTACTCTTTCAACTGAACACTTTTTTGGACCCTTTTACCCCCAAAAACAATACATGTCTTTATTATTCACCATATACAGTACCGAGGCTTTTTTATCACTGAACATTTGTTTCGGATGTTTTTTTCATAACTTTTGATTGAAGCTTGTTTCTTTATAGATTTTCTTTTTGGTAGGGCCACTTAGATCCGTTGCTGCCAGATCGAGCAACCCCACATTACCACTGGTGGGGGAGGGGGAAGAGGTTAACGCAATCCATTATAACACACTGTGTTAGCATATATTTTGAAATCCACCAATCAAAAATGACACATAGAGTCAAGTAACAACACAGTAAACAGTTACAGAATGTACCATGTTGGAGAGAAGATGAAACAAGTAATATGCCTCAGCGAATGACAACCGTCTCCATATAAACTAATGTACAATCTAGTCAACAAGCGGGATACCCACAATTCAAACTAAAAAAATAGTTAAAAATGAACATGGGAAAAAAATAATAGCATCGTAAAAAAACTTCTAAAAATAAAGAAGATGACACATACAACAGCGATCATCAATCATCATCGATAATATCTTTTATCTGTAGTAGCTTTAGAATAGGCGTAGTAGTAACTCGATCCTATAGTGATTCGAAGTCCTACATCAGGCAATTCGACTGTACTACAGAACCAGATTTAATGAAGTTCTTCTAGGAGAAAGACATCGACCAATCTGTCTTGTTTGAAGAATCATATTCAACGAGGTCCTCTTTCAGCATTGGAAGAAAGACAGCGGTTAATCTGCTTGTTTGAAGGTATCTTTATAATTAACATTGTATTCTACACTTCCAAATTTGTGAATTTTCTCTTTTTGTTATCAATCTGGGTGATATTTGTTGGAAATATGTATCCTGACAAAGCCATTCACATAAAATATAAGCATGATCAATTAATTTTTTAATTAATAATAATTAGTATTCTATCATCACATGAATTTGTTTCATTATATGGGTAATTATTTGATCTCATGAGATGAGATAGGTGGTCCTCAG
>JAOXJP010231236.1:0-10661 GCA_025762735.1 Platanus orientalis | reverse complement strand
ATATTAATTAATTAATTAATTAATTAATTAATCATGCTTATATTTTATGTGAATGGCTTTGTCAGGACACATATTTCCAACAGTTAATGTACCTGGGATATCTCTGGCGAGAGTTGAAGTCGTTTTGCAGTGGATTCCTCTTGTTCTGGGCCCACCATCCGTTTTCAAACACTAAGATCCGCCTCTTTGTTGGAATAGCTATCTAGTGCTATGAAGTGTGTGTCTAACTCATTAATGGGAACTTGATTTGTTGCCTAGAGTTGAACCAGAGACCGGATATCTTCAAAATTGGTGTCATGTCGTTGATGTGTCCATTGCTTATTTAGGTGATGAAAAGACGCCTCTTATAATTAGAGTGGTTGTAAGAAAATGGGGGATGTAGAAAATTGCCTTGTAGGTTGGTGACATTCCCCATGCACATAGAGAGAAACATTATGTGCATGAACTACATGGTCTGGTTTGGGTGTAGGGATAATAGGTTGACCAAGCCTCTTTGTGTAGCATATAATCACCCATCTTGGTAACTTGTGAGTCATGAGAACCACCCGGTCCCACAAGAGTATTTTTTGACTTTTTTGATGGGTCATTGAATCCCATTCTCTAAATAGCTGCTCATTATTGCTTCTTTTCAAGGTCCCTCATCTAAACTTGCTGCCACCATTTAAAAATGACAACCTTGCATTTGTTGTGGATATAGTTTGTACCGTAGGGTCTGTTGGTGAGTTATCTCCACATTTAAGTTGATATATACTTTTTATTTCTCATTATAACTAAGAGGATGCTTTTCACACATTTGTAGAGGGATAACTACTTGGACTGGTGGCAAAGCCAGTTGAGTGGGTCAGATAGCTCTTGGCATAGCATGGGTATCTGGATCTAGTTGGCCCCTATGAATCTCATCATTAATGGAAACTTGGTTTTTCTCCACCATGCAGTTGTGGACCTAGCCAATCCATCCCTCAACCCTTGATCCAACACTTGAGCATGTGAAACCATCGTCATGGCCTGAAGAGAGACTTGTGGAGGTAGGATGTCAGCATCTGCCCCGCTATGGTTTTGGTCATCCATGTCAGGGAGTCGGGTTACTGGATTTGCCATTGACAACATATTCGGACTTATCACACACTGTGGGATGCTACATCGGGATTTGAGGAAGCCGTCATCCAATAGTGTTCAACTCCCAAAGACTGATCTGGCAAGAAAGTGACCGGCTTGATGGATGAACTTGTCTCCCCCATGGAATTTGGGATGAGTAATGTCATTTGGGAAGGTTGGTGCACCATAGGCTCCATACACAGGGCATTTACCTAATATTTGTTTTGTATTCGCATGTAGTTTTCTTGCCATGTGGCCTTCATTTCGGATACCACTACCTCCTTTTGAGAAACCGCAGTTAGCTGCCATGGGCGGTGTGTCGGGTCATCCATGTATGACGTGCTACCCTATCCTTTACTCCTTGACAATGGTTAAGGGGGTTGTGTGACTCTTGAAGGGATTTGTATTTGACATAGAACAACCATCCGACCCTTTCCTTGTTGTTGGATAACTTGGTTGGTGTGGATGTCTGATGACCGATGTATCCATCTGTTGAAGACATTTACCTTAGTCAGGGCTTTTAGGTGGTGACCGTAAGATCCCTGAGCCTGATGCATCTCCACACGTTCTCCCTGTGTCTACTTGAGAGACTTTATTTTACATTCTTTATCCTCATGCCCCAATACACCACAGAAATAACAATAAATGGATAATCCCTCATATTTCACATTGATCTTTTTATCACCTTTGTCTCCCTTTCGAACCAATAGATATGGTTTTAATGGTTGTGCAATATCCAAGTTGACTCGAACACAGTAATACGAGCCATACTCGCAGACGTTTTGTTGAGGTTCATGACTAATGAAATCCCCAAGTTTCTTTGTCAGCCTTTGTATAGTCTTGTTATAAAAATGTTTCTTTGGTAAGTTGTATAGTTGGATCCAAAAAGGCATTCTTTCAAATCTTATGTCCTGAGCCAGTTGTGGTAATATCCATTCCTCCATCAGTACAAGGTGGTCTTCAAAATTCCATAGTCACTTCAAGAGGACTCTTTCTAGATTTGTACGATATTGGAACTTCGCTACAAACAAATTTGTTTGCATGCAGCCAAACTCAACATCATCAGGTGCAACCTTCCACAGCTGTTCCATGGTACGTAGGAATACTAGTACTTTAATGGGTTTATGGTGGATAATTTGGAACACTAGACTGTCACACCAATCTTCAGGATTTAGATTTGTAGGTAAATCTGTGATATCCACCAAGAAGTCCTCTGTAGACATGCCACTAATGTGTCTAGTAAGGTTTTCCATGTCGTCACTATGTATGAGTTGTATCTTATCTGCATCCATGAGTTTTTAACAACAGAGACTAATTGTTTCTTGGGTATGAGAGTCGTGAGGGTAAGAATAGATGTAGTGTGGAAATGATATGATTTGCTGATTGAAGAGGACAGAGTACATGCAAAAACAAGTCCTCCCCTTTTTACATAAATCTAGGAAAAAGTCTCTAAGAAGGTGGTTAGATGGATCAACTCATTTCTCAGGTTTAGAAAGAAATTTTGCTAAATTGATAGTAACTATCCTATGCTATGTCAAACATTCTCCTAAAGAAAATTTTGCAATGCGCTAAATGCAAAACAAAGAAAGTTTTTATGTTCTACCAAAATAAAATTATAATAATTTGGTGGGACAGTTGTGGTGATAGGAAGATAGTAAATTTGGTTTAGGTGTGATTACCAAAAGAAAGGGATAAAAAAAAAAAACAGACCAGGTATAAGAATAAAAAAATGAGGGAGTGGAATCTATGGTAGTTTTTGGCATGCAAACTCAGATTATGATCTGGGATCAATATAAATTTGTTTTGACATGAAATATTGGTTGTGATTGAGATTGGGTTGAAAAGTCTAATTCCATTCTCAAGATTGTGATTTAGGCTCAATTTAGTCTTTTAATATATATATATATATATATATACATATATCCCATGCATCCTCTTACTTTCTTCTTCACCTCTTTCAATGGAAACCATAGTAACACGTGTTGGAGTGATAAAGATTGCCACCACTCCCTCTCTCCTTATCTTTCTTCTCCTCCACTCAGCCCATGCTACACACCAGTCATCCCTTACTCCGAATAGCAGGCCTATCAACGGATTGAATATGAATCAGATATAAGCATACCATATTTGAATTTGTTTATTTAATTGAATATGAGATAGAATTCAAATATTTTTTGGATATTTACTAAAATAATAAGGACCTAAGAATTATAGAGATAAAAGACGATTGATAGATCAACAAGAGAATGGGGAAGTAGCTATTGGGAGCTTTCTTTCATTCAAATTAGGAATAGGAGATGAGAAATGGGTTAAGGTTAAGATCATAGTATTCTTATGTTGTATTCTATATAACATGTCGCAACATTATAATATAAATATTATTATCAATGGATTCGAATAATTTGTCAAATAATCGAATCTGAAATACATGCATTCGAAAATCATATTAGCAGATCGAACACAAATTGAATACGGATAATAATCAGAAAGTTGACAGCCCTACCCAATAGTCCTCTGTCTCTCTCCCTTCTTTGATCCCAACTGCTTGCCACCTCTCTCTCTCTCTCTCTCTCTCTCTCTCTCTCTCTCTTCTCTTTCTGCACTCTTAATACCCCTATTTTTTCTTTATGTTTTCTTAATGTTATATTTATATTTTTATTTTTATTTTTATTTTCTATTTTCAATCTGGAGATCCACTTGTCGAAAGTCGAAACTATTAGAAGCCAAGAGATCAATGCAATCCGATAGATTTGGGGATTTATGATATGATCTCAAGATCGCAATCTCTGATCATGATATCGCACGCCAAACACAATCCATTTTAGGAAGATATTATGACAAGGTCCACTAAAAATTTTTACCAAATAATAATAATAATAAAAAAGTCCATTCAAAGAAGGTTTTGAATAGCCATCTTCTTCTACTTTTATTTTATACCGAGAATCCTATCATCACCTATTTTTATCTTATTTTGTTGTAATCTTATCGTAACTTCTATAGATGGAAAGCGTTTTGTTTCCTTATTGGAGATTACTAGAGTCAAGAGTTTCCTTATAAAATCCTAAAATCTCTCTTTTAGCATGCTGCGTTGTTTACTTTGAGACCCACAAGATTAATGAGTTGCAAAGTCACACAAGAAGACTCATAACGGGTCATAACCTGACCCAGTCTAACAATTTAACTAATTAGGCTTAGTAAATAACACAACTAGGTGATTGTATAACTGGATTTCATTATTGCTTTTAAATATACAAGCACTCTTAACCAGTTTCCTTTGTATTTCCTATACAGTTCTATCATTTTGTAATCAAACCAATCTCTGTCCCTACGGGTCCAATCACAAGACTGAAAAAGCGTTTAAGGTTATATTGGTAAATAAATCCTTGAAAGCCTAGTTTAGGTTTGTTAAGGTCGCATTTACCAAAGCACTGAGAATTGGTCTCTTCTTTTCCTTCCCAAGACTCGGCCAAGTCACTACTCTCATTTATCTCCATTCCGTGTGTAAATCGTCTCTGACACACTGCACAAGGGATATTATTGAACACCCCATTAGGTCAAGGAAAAACGCTCCAGTTTGTCACATGAAGGCAAAGCTCAGGCTTGGCTCGGCTCACCAGCGAGGAAAAAAAAAAAAAAAAAAAACAGGCCAAAAAATCTAATGGCCCATTAACCCGATGTCTTTCACAGAACATTACAATTTCCACACACTAGCTCGGCTCATTGCCATCCCTAAATTATGAAAGGATGGAAATACATTCCCAACAGACTAGTACAGTTTTGTGAATTATTGGGAGGGGGGTGTAACTGGTCAAATACGCTATAGATAAATTTTCTTTGACCTGTTTTGGGTCCATATTACTATTCTTCAGCAAGCGCATACCCTGCTTTATTGGTAAGAGCATTGCTGTTAATATCAAAAGTCAAAAATGTTAACACCTTTAGTTTCCTAGTGACCTCTTGGGTGGATATCGGTTCAAGTATGTTATGAATTGGGTCTTTTTCTTCTTTTTTTTCTTTGTCATTATTATTTTGATAGAAGAATTGGAAATGTTCCAATTCGAACCTTGTAGTTTCCTATGATTTGAACGGATCGAATATGACGTTGCAGTCCAAGGTTCACACCTCACCCAAACATAACAAAAGGGTTTGGATTTTTTCCAACTGATTGGAAGAAAATAAAAAAAGAAGACATAAGTGGAGGACTTAGGTTACGTTTGAAAGAATAAGTCTGTTGGTTAATTTCCTGTAATCAACTTTTTTTTCTTTTTTTCTTTCTTCTTTTGGTTTTCTTCCGTAAGGGTGGTGGGTCTGATTCTCTGAATGTCTGAAGGAAAAATGTCACATCCGTTTCAATTACTGCACACCCAACAAAGGAGTCTCTTTGTAAATGCACATGGTTCAAAGGAGGGTGTTGGCAGAACAACAATACCCAATATGATAAAAAATGTAGTTTTTATTAATTCGAACATAGCATAATATGAATCGAAAATGTACCTTTAGATAGATTGTTGTCGTTCTTCTCTTAAAACTGAGGGAGAATTTTGTTGAATTTGACTGTGAGATACAATCAATTTGTCTAATGCAGAACTTTTAATAACTATTTGCTAGACTTACGTTAACTCTACTGTTACTATTACTCTACGATAAAAATAACAAATGATTTTGATTTTTTTTTATTGTTCATTTTCTTATGTTGTCATTTTTTTATTTATTTATAAGATCTCTTCAATGATTTTAATGGTGCCACCGTTACTATCCATGTTTCTATATTTGCTTACAACCTTTTTTTGATTTGAATCGTGTGTATTCTACTTGCTGACTGATTTGAACTGTGAGTTTCTCACTTACTAGCTGGTTTGCCCATTACCTATATGTGGGACTGCTATCAAGTGTTGTTATGCTTTAACCTTTTCATCTTTTGTTGACGTATTGTATTTGATAACCGCCTACTAAATCATTACTTATTTTCACTTGTTATTCGATGACTGGTGGATTTCAAAATATAGTCTAATAGGTGTTATAGTAAATACATAATAAATAAGTATCTATGCATTTATCCAGTTATCCTTTGTCTGACATCCCTCCATTTAGGTTGGAGACGATTCGAAGTCAACATGGAGCTTCGTTAGATTGATGGAGCCATATCCTCCGGGTTGCTCCCATCGTGCTCCACAGTGCTCCATTAAGGTGGGAGTGGCACGTGTCTTCCACTTCATGGCAAGTAACGGTAAAGAAATTTTTTTAATAACATTATTTAACATATGAACAAGAAAGAATGCATGTATCTCGTCTAAATCTTTCTTTCACCGATGGAGCAAAACCAAGAACAAGGACGACAATACAAACGGCGACTCTGCACAGACAAGCAATACTGGAAGGCATAGAACAAGAGCCTACTCCACCACTGTTGACATCCACAACAATCACCTGCTCCATCATCATTGTCATCTGCCAATGTCCAACTATTGTCTGATGTTAGCTTCTTCTCTTTCAAGTCCATTGACATTAAAAAATGATATAGACACAATAATATAATGGTGATATGTTAGTACTCAGGAAGATGCGCCAATCACACTAATCCATCACAACTCAACAAGCAAACCCAACTCATCATGCACTTGTTTTATGCTTACGATCCCTTGTTAGTTTGTCATCATTGTTGTGCAAAGTCGTCGTTGGGTTCATCGTCCTTGTTCTAGGTTTTGCTCCATCAATAGAAGAAGATTTCGATGAGAGACACATGCCTTTTTTTCTCGTGCATTTCTATTAATATAGATACTCTTTTGAAATAATATTATTTAAAAAAAAAATCCATCACCGTTTTACTCTGTAAAGTGGACACGTGTTGCTCCCACGTTAATGGAGCACAATGGCTAAGAGTAGACTAGAGGATACGGCTCCTAGATTGATCACAACTCCCATCTAAATCATATGGACAAATATCATGTTATTACCAATCAATGTATAGCACTTGGCCTGACAAAAGATGTTTGAGAAAAGATTTGCTACACCCAAAACAATATGTTCTTCCGTGTCCCCACACCACAAGTTGACATGTGATGTTTTTTGAATTTGGTACCTCTTTTAAATAGGGAGCAAATGTTTATTTGAACACTTTTTTATGGTTTAAACCTTATAAACCTAGGCATGAGCATGGGTTCGGACCAGCCTGAAAAAGTCCAATTCAAGGCCCAAACTTATATATATTATCATATGGAAAAAAAAAAAAAAAAAAAAAAGGATGAAAAAATGGGCAACTGTACTTTAAGATTTTGGACCTAAAGAAGTAAGATTGAGCTTCAAAAACCGAGCCTAGCTCACTTTAATCTTAACAAACTGAGCATGAGCTTAGCACCTCAGCCTTATGACAAACTTAAGCTTAAACTAAGAAAGTTCTATTCGTTGACTTAATATAACCTATATATTTCTCTACATTTTTTAGTCCATTAGTGAATTTCTTGAGAATAACAAGAAATTTATTTTGGGATCCTACTTAGCGAAAGATTTTCCAGAATTGCCGATATTACTTGAAGGGGATAATTTGACAATCGTGAAGCTCCTGAATGACAAAGGATCCCATCCTCCCTAATGTATTAGAAATATTTTTTTAGATTGTCACAGTATCCCAAATCCCTCATGGGACCATTTCACATGTTCCTCGATATTGCAATAAAGCTGCACATGCTACGGCTACCATGGCATCCAAGGAACATATTTCTCACAAATGGAATGGTACAAACCTTCCTCAAAGAATTTCTTCTATTCTTTTACCAAAAAATAAAAAGAATTCCTTCTATTCTTGAAGTGGATTATTGTAACCATGAAGATTTTTCAGTTGAATGAAATTGAACTAACGCTCCTTACCAAAAATAAAAGAGTTTTTTTTTATGTCATTTAAACAATAAACAACACCTATGGAACTATCAAAATGACCACAAAACAGGAATCTCTGCTTGGATTAGCAAAAGTCTATCCTTGCGCTATCCATAACCAGTTGACAAAAGAAGTTTCAAGACATGGGACAAATGAAATTAGAACACTAGGAGAATTGACTGAATGACAGTTTCTTCCTATGTACAACAACAATTCAATGGCGGTTTTCTCCCTTTGTAGTGGGGCAGAACATGTGTACATGTGGATGAGAGAGGGGACTGTATCCGCTCCTCTTATCTTATGCTCCTCTCTGCACCCTGTTAGGGGGAGGGCACATCAGCACCAACAAGTGAAATGCACTCCCCCAAAAAGTGAAAATCACTTGTCGGTGCTGATGTGCCCATCCCCTGACAAGGGGCAGAGAGGAGCATAAGATAAGAGGAGCGGATACAATCCACTCTCTGTGGATGAAGGATGAAGTGGCAGTTTGAAGTAACTAGACAAGCATTTGGATAAACTTATTTTTAACAACTTACAACTTCTACCACTCCAAAAGTCAAGTCCCAATGTTTTTTGCGATTGGTTTGCAAATTAAAAAGTTACTTATGTATAAATCATAAGCAGGAGAGTGAGTAGAGAATCAACTTATTTTTAAGTTGGGATCCAACAACTTACCAGATAAATTGAGCCATTGACTGATGCAAAAATTTTGATGGATCAAACCTTATAATTATAAATAAGTAACTTATTCTTTAAGTCAAAAGTCAATTATAAGCTTATCCAAACGCTACTTACAAGTAGTTTTTAAAGCAAGACATTTGGCTGGTAGTGATGAAGAAAATTCCAGAACCTAGGAAAATGGCTAGAATGATATAAGTATGTAATTTCCTCTCAAACTCTATATATAGCATCACAATGAAAGAGAAAATGAGCCACCTCCATCCCAAAACATAACCCCTACACAACCTTTATCCTCCTCATTCGGGAGCTTTAATCCTTCTCCGCATGAGAGCCCATAGATTAGCATGCCCTATTGATGTTGAATCAATTCCTCCATGAGTTTAATCTTACTTTAGTTTAGCTATTTTAACATGTCCTTAATTTGTTCCACCCTGTTGGAGTTGATCTCATCCCTCCATAGCTATCGTCTTAGTTATCTTTAGCTGTCTACGATAAGATTAATTAGTTATTGTTCCAACAGCGTTGAGCATCTCCACTGTTGAATAGTATAAGCCTCTACAACTTACACCACAGTGCCCATCTTATACCTTATTTTATTCCAACACCTCTCATCATTGTAAGTACGTTGCTCATGATAATGAAATATTTATTATATTATTTCTATATTTGTGTCATTGGTTGAACAATGTCTAAGCATTTCAATCACTAAACTACTTTGATTTACAAGAAAAAAAGAACTCATTGAAAAACAAACCCTTTCCCTCTAAATCAATTGATCTATTTTAGGTAGTTAATTAATAGTGGCCGAGTGAACAAATTCCTCCAATTTCTTTACCCGATGTTGCACTAGGGTCATAGGCTTTTTTAAAGGTGCCATATCAAGTGCACCCAAAATCTAACCAATATCTTTTTTGGTATGCCTAATGGGACCATCGAAAGGCCTAGATAATGTTGTAGATCGAAATACCATTCCACAACTACAAGGAAATACGTCACGAAAGGAAAGTTCATCTTCCCATCTAGTGATAGAATATGTGGCAGATTGCATTAGTAGTTTTTTTATAATAAAATTAAAGCCAGCCTAGCAAAAGGCTTTAGGGCTCAATTGGAGAATGTTGATTGCTTATGGTTTTCAAGTGCCTTGACAATGTCGGTTAACAGTACAGTAGGCCTTCTCAGTTGTGGAGCCAGGAATGTATCTTTGCTTGGGGGAGCGGAGGGTGGAGAGCAAAAGCTGTTGCGGTTGTGGAACCAATGCGGTTGCAGTGTGAAAGTTATAAATCGAACTATATTATTTGGTTCGTCATTTCTAAAATTTATATAGAATAGCAAAAAACTGTTCTGAGCTATTTGGATAACTTTGGACAGTTGTTGGAAAACAATTTTTTACAAAACATAAAAGTAGAAAATTAATTACAATATTATAATTTTTAAAATTAAACAGTAAGCCTCTCAAAAAATCATGATTTGGATCCTGAAATAAGAAATATGTATAGGTTGAGCTCGTGTCGTATGGAGATAAGGTTATATGACTATATGATTCTACCCGAACCCAATCCATTTATTAATTGTGTTAAATGGATCAACCTGCTTTGACCCAAAACAGGTTTACAATCAACCCTAACATGCTTATTTCATGTTAGGTTTGTGTCAAGTTTGCGGATTTGTTGTAATTCATGTTGGTAGGTCAGATTCATGTTGTGTCAAGTTAAGGGTATATGACTATATGAGTCAACCTGGACCTGACTCCTTTATTAATCATTGGCCAACTTTGATCCGAAACACGTTTACAATCAACCCTAACCCACTTATTTCATGTTGGGTTCACTGGTCTTGTCAAACATTGTCACCCTTAATTGCTACGCATATAGTGTTAGCCATTGAGAGTATCAATGAAAGCTGGAATCTCTCCCTAAAGTATTCTATCTTTAAAATTAATATATATATATATATATATATATATATATATATATAGAGAGAGAGAGAGAGAGAGAGAGAGAGAGAGAGAGAGA
>JAOXJP010231235.1:0-10661 GCA_025762735.1 Platanus orientalis | reverse complement strand
TTGTTAATTTTTAGGGCAAATTGGTTCCCCCCAGCCCCCTCCCCCTCCCCCCCCCCCCCCCGCTCCACCCACAAAAAAAAATTATTACCACTTGAATAATATATTAAGGGTAACAAATGTGTCTATATGGATTTTTTCTAATCTTTAGAACAAAACAAAGATCTACATAAAAAATAAAATTAAAATTAAAATTTTTGAAACCTACCCATAGCAAAGTGGTTCTTATAAAGATGGGAAATTCTATACTGAACTGAAACCTTGTTCAAGAAAAACAATCCATTACAATGCCCTTGCAGTTTTTAGCTTTGGTTAAAGTGATGTTGCTTTGGAACCTGTTTGGTGATGGTATCAATGCAGCTTTTTTGGGGATTTTTTTTATGAGCACCTTTAGTGCCTGTTTCTTGGGTTGCACTTCGCTTTTCGAAAAGACGATTAAACATAGACCGAGGCTGGTTCAGTGTCTTCTCCGATTCAGTCCCACACTCTCAAAACACATCTAAAGTAAAAAAGAGAAATGTCATCTTGTCGCCATGATAATTACCTCTTAATTATTATCTGATACATGAATTTGATCTAATAGAAATCATCATGCCATAAACCTACCATCCAAAGTAATGAAAAGTTCCTTAATTTCGCTTCATGCATGATCAACATAGGGGACATAGAGACATAATGTCCCAAAATGGGGTGAACAACTTGTCCATGGGCTAATAGCTTTAACCATACTTCAGAAGTCCATGGTAATTCCCTTAATCACCTTTATGACTATATAAAGTAACTATCTCATGTAAGCAAAAGCTAAAACAGTAAAATATGAAATCAAGGTATTAGATTAAAACTTTTCTGGCTTAAAATAGAGATACAATTTGCTAGACCAAGGTCATTGTATTTCCTTTGTTCTCCCTGGTAGTTCCTACTGGGATTAAACTAAAGAAATGAGTCAACTTGGTAGATAAAACTGAGCTCAATTTCATCTTCCAAGTTGTCATTTCTTTAGATTAATCCTATTAGGAACTACTAGGGAGAATGACATGAGTGAAAGAAGGAATTACAATGAACTTGGTCTTGCAAAGAGTTCATGCTTGAGTGAAGGAATTACAATTTCACCTTCCAAGAATACTGAATATTAAATTTTTTTTTTCTCAATTTCCTTAAAGTATAAAAGAGTTGAATAGTCATGGATCAACTTTGCCAATCATCACACCATAAATAACATATAGTGTGTTTACTTTTATCTCTCTCTCTCTCTCTCTCTCTCTCTCTCTCTCTCTCTCTCTCTCTCTCTCTCTCTATTCTTCTTAAGATTAAATAGGATAGGGTTAAGGCATATTTTTAATTTAAATAAAGTACATAAGAAATTAAACTCACACAGAATATAAAGAACTACAGGTGGTCCATGAGATGGGCATGAGGGCTATCATATGCAGTGACTCAGATCCCATCTATACATTGCCTGCCAACTTATTGACTGAAACTGATCAACTGGTGGACGCCTATTGGAAGAGGTATGACCTCAATATCAGAATGACAAGAGTATCTTATGCTTCTGATCTAGATGTAATACTTGGAAACTAAAATGTAATTATGCTTAAAGGTTGTGGAAAGTTCATCTATCTGGCTTCTAGAAGTACATAGGTAGGTTATGGTTTATGAAAGGGGCCAATCTGATTGCATGGTTCTGATTGAAGAGTTAGTGGACCATATTGGATCATAGGTCATCAACTAGTTTTTTCTTAAGAGATTAATTTTTTAGTGTATATTTAGCAATTTTCTTCAAGACAACTAAGATAAATGATTTCAATTTTCAAATAGTTTTATAAAGTTTTCTATTGATATTAAAAACGTAAAATGAAAAAAAGGAAGCCTCTTATTGTGGTATTGTCGAGCTATTGTTTGGTTAACTATTTAAATTACTTCATTAGGGATAATGAAACCAACCAAACAGTCTGCACCATTCCTAATTCAGCAAAGACAAATGTGGGGCCAACATGGGCCATCAGCAGAACGAATCTGTAGAGGGAGCATAACCGAAATAATTTAACGAAGGGACCAAGTTGTAGAAAGTGAAACTCTAATTTAGACAACTTTAATCACTGCCACCACCACAACTACCTTAATCAATTGAAGATTCAACTCTTTGAGCTACATTACAACCCAACCATGTGACCCAGTCATAATCAAGCATAAAAAGGTGTGGTCCCTCTTACATTGGGGCTTGTCTATATTTCATTGCTTGTCAACCATGGCACCGAAGACATAAGAACCACCCAAAGCTAAAAACAAAAGATGCGCTCAACCGATTCAACCAACCTGGCTAATGCATTTCTTCACATAAAGAAATGAACTTTTTTAATTCGAATAAAAACCATGTAGAGAGAGAGAGAGAGAGAGAGAGAGAGAGAGAGAGGGAGGGGTTAAGAGTCACTTTTAATGGTTGAAAGAAAGGACCAAACCCACCATTAGAAGACACCATGAATGACATTTTACAAGAAACAGGAGGTGCATTTGTATATATGTAGAGAAGGGTCAGGAGGATTTCCTACAACAATATCCATGTGTTGTGTTGCAGGCTCAAATTTAGAAATGAAGCATCTGGTAGTCTCCTTTCATTTCCGACATGAAGGGGTTTCCAAGTGTGGCCAAATTCACTGCAACATTTGGGTTCGATCCTGTTTCTGGTATGTTGGTATGAGAGATTGAAGCTGCCAGCATGATCTGGTCATCTTATCTAGTACTTGCACAACACAGTCTTACCCTTGTTTTATTACAATATGTTGAATCTCTGAACAGATGGATAGTTAGATAGATCATATGGCCTATTTCCCAGTGATATTCTATGTATCTGAATGATGTTCTTATGAACCCATATACAGATCATTCAGCTTTTGGTCATAGTGTATTTGGGCTGAGAAAAAGCCCTTCACATGTAGTGCAGACAGGTAGATAGATAGTACAAGGTGGATGGATGGATAGATGGAGTGATAAGAGTTTCTACTTTCTTAAGGGCTTGTTATCTGAACAAGCTCTCCCATTTTTTTTTTCTTTCCTTGCAGAGTTGTGCTATATGAACATAATGCCCCCATATGGTGTCTATTTTTTTTCTCCATATTTTTATTCATAATTCGAATGATTATTAAGATCCCACAATGGGATTTTGAGTCCAGGAAAGTTTTGGGGAGCTAATTAAAGACTATATTTAAACATAGTCAATTCAGCATCTTAGTCTTGGTTCATCAGATCATCTTGCAGCTTCAATCACTCACGCACCAACAAAAAATCCGTACTCAGGTATTTGGCGATAATTAAGTTGCAGTTTCTTGGTACCCACACACCAGGCCTTGCTATCAAAACAAAACAGGTATTTGTTACTCATAATCCCATAATCATTTACAGATCTTCCTTTTCTCTGGAGTTTGTAGTGGGAATACATTCCTAAACCGTTCTTTTAGAAAAAAAAAGTAAAATAAAATAAAATAAAATATAAAGTGATTTATGTTGCACATCATTCATTTTCTTTCTCATTCATTTCTTCATTTCTTTGCCGTTAAAATGTATGTACATTTATGCATTGCATGCATGCGCACACATAAACATGTGCATGTATATGATAAAGTATGATGACTTCCAATCAACTTTAGTAAACTATTAACCTTTAAGATCTACGAAAAGTCAGGAGAGGCACTTCTGCCTCTAAATTAAATTTGTATTTTATTTATTCTTTTTTGCAGAGAATAGTCTGTTTGTAACTAAATGTTTTGTTCTTTTGTAATGTAGAGTCGAACGTCATCTGGGTATGCACCAATTCAATGTGTGTATTCGTTACTGCTGACAAATTCCTGGTTTGTGTGTGGGAAAGCCCACTTTTTCTTTTATATGTGGGACCAACCTTCTTGACTTGAGCTCTTATGACCCCAGTATAAGAGCTCAATTTTTCTGCCTCATAATGGAAGGTGAGAGGAAGGGGTTTCAATACTTCTTTTTTAATGCTAACCACAAATTTCCCTTAACCACGTATCTTCTATGAACTGACCAAGGTTAACGTTCCCCCCTTCTCTCATGGGGAAGGGGTGTCTCCATAGCTGCTCTTTATATATATATATATATATATAGAGAGAGAGAGAGAGAGAGAGAGAGAGAGCAGGTAAAGCCATACCATTGCAATGAAGAAGCCTAACATGGGTTTAATTAAGTACTGAGCAAGAAAACCTACACCCACCTGTAAGCAGAAGAAATAAGTAGTTCTTAAATAGGTGAAATAAATTAATAGTTGAGAATATTTTAATTAGCAAACCTAAAACTTAAGTACCAGAGTTATTTCCAGACATTTACAAAATGGAGTGGCTTCTTACAGTCCACGGGTTTCGTAAACAACGTCTGAAATCCTCAAAGGTCAATGTCAATCCCATGGAAAGCATGAGGAAACCCAGGCTGATAGCAAAAAGGTCTGTTTCCAACCAAGTAACCTGCAGGAAGACCCAAGCGCTGAACTGGTTAAGAACCTGGATGTTGGAATTAATATGGGCTTTAAGCCTGAAAATTTGTCAACCTCCTCAACCAGATCAAACTAAAAATTCATCGATTGAATTTACAAAGACAGACTGATACATTACCACAGCTGGCTTATATATACCAATAACGGTGCCCAATATGACCTGTCAAAGTAATATATAGGAGCTGAGAAAGATTGTTTTCACATACAAATTCTTCTAAACAAGAACTGAAATATGTAATTATTCAAAGGTTATTTTCTTTAAAAAAAATGGAATTCTATCCAATGGTTTCAAAAAATATTAAGTGAAAGTGTATGAACATACCCACACTGGGAAAAGAGTCGTTAATGTTTCAATTATACTCTCATATTGGTTCATTCCACTAGGACTGCAACTAGGAACATCCCCAGACACATTTGCTGTTGCTTTGCACAAAACTTGACAGCTTCTGCAGATGGCAGACAAAAATTATTCAGAGTACAGAAGCCTAACAAAGATGTACGTTGAAACATATATAAAGGCATCATTTCCAAATCCTGATGCACAAAATATGCATAAAACGAAATTAAACCTCCTCTACCACCATTTAACAACTTATGAAATGAGAAAAATGCATTCTTTTTTTCTTTTATTTTTCTTTTAACAATAAATATTTTTATTAATAAAAAAGATGAGCCAAGTACACAAGTAGCTTAAAGCCCGGAATGAGCCAAGGCAGTCCAACCCCAAAGATAACACTCCACTTTTACACAGGAAGAGAAGGCCTTCTATACATGTCATGCCCCGAATTCATCCAAGTCGCATCATAAAATCTCTGGTCTCAAACTAAATCCAGGCCGCAGCACATATCACTCACATCACATTTTCACATACACTTACATATTCACATGTTCACTTTGTACTTACATTCATATGTCCATTTCACTTTAATTCCTATCATTCTTACTTTTACGTATGCACTTCGATCTCATTTTTTTCTTTCTTTTCATTTCGGTATCACACTATCCTTTTTTCTTTTCATATTCTTAACACATTCATTGCAACGGAACACTATGCATTCATTCGTATATATAACTTGCATAACATAATTACTTAACATTCATTCACATGTCTAAAACACTACACAGCGGAATTGCTAAACAATCATTCACATATTCATAACACTAACGCAGTGGAAATGAAACCATTCTAATGAAGGTACTAAAGCTAAACCATAATAAGTTCATATATGTTGTCACATGATGGGTGTCATTCACCCGTATCTCATCAATGGAAATCCAAACTAATAAGATGGTCCAAACCACACAATATAATTCTCTACACAAGTATGTTCAGATCAAAACTATGAATTATATCTCGCGGAACATTGTCACACCACGTGTACCCTCCTCAATGTCGATGCTTACCCTACATCTAGAAAATTTTATGAAATGGTGAGTTTATAGCTTGCAAGCAATTATACAAAATATACAATACAATGAGGAAGGTAAAGCATGGGCATAAACACAAATATTTGTAAAACGTGCAATTTGGAACTATGTGATACTTATGCATAAATCCTTTTGAGCATGCATTTTTTAAACAATGTCACTCATCAAAACATGATTCGAAAAGCCGACACAACAATTCACTATGTCCACTTTCGAAAACACTCATTTAGAACACATCCGGAGATTCTTATGCTTTTTAAAACACTCTTACAAAACACATACAAGAATTTCTACACTTTTCAAAACACATATGGAAGTTCTAACACTTTCCAAAACACTTTCACATATTGTCCTACGATGGGCTCCATCATATATGTCATACTGGAGTGACTCACTATTTTCACAATATGCCCTGTGAGCGACACACTATTCACAATATACCCTGTGAAAGGCTCCATCATTTATGCCATAATGGAAGGGCCCACTATTCTCACAATATGTCCTGTGGACGGCCCACTATTCTCACAATCTACCATGTGAGGGGGTCCACTATTTACACAATCTACCTTGTGAGGGAATCTACTGTTCTCACAATCTACCCTATGAGGAGGTCCAATATTCTCACAATATACCCTTTGAGGGGGTCCACTGTTCACTGATTCATATATTAAACAGTTCGTATTTTAAAATAGATGGCATTCGAAAAATCATTTCATATGCTCTTTCCAAAAATTTCAAAACTGAACACTCTTCAGTAAAGAAACCGATTAGGATGAGTCAAAACATATGCAATATGATTTCCTTTCAAAACTAAACACTTTTCGGTATAAAAATCGATTCGAAACACTAAAACATTTTTTTCGATGTTTTTCACAACAGAATCGATCTATGAGACATAAAACATATTATAATATAGATACATTCAAAGATTTCGAATAAAAAACGAAGTCAAATGATTCGTAATTCACTTATTTGTTTGACCCATCTAAAGTACACATTAAGAGTAATTCACTTACCAAAACTGATTATATACTTCAATGATCCATGACATTCAAATATGATTTAAAGGTCAAATCCAATAATTAGAATATTTAGAATGCAAAGGAACTACCAGTCTTCTCTAAGTGATATCGATAAGACAATTAGAAATCCAAAACGATGAGATATATCCATAAGCATCAATAAATAAATCAATTATATCAATATCATATCATAAATTTTAAAGGATGGGTAGAATTCATGATTAAATTAATTAGATCTCTTATATTCATTTAAATCACAATAGATTTCACATGGTTCATAGCACTTTTCAAATTTTAAAATTGAATAAGAGTAGATTTAACGATCATATAGATAGAATTTAATGTAAATCATATCAATCCACTTGAAATTTGATTAGATCTAATCATTCAAAGAGATCATAAGTAAATAACACAAAATCACTTGATGTCTTTGAAGAATCAAATTAGAAACACATAAATCTTAAGAATCAATTATAGAAAACATGAATAAATCATATAAATTTGAATTGAATCAAAACAGAACTAAGAATCAAAAAAGAAACAATCATATACAATGCACAAAATTGAGATTCAATGATCTAAGATCTTAAGAATAAGACAATGTTGCAAATAAAGCGTAATCACTCTCTAATGGATGAAATTCATACCAATTCACTTGAAATCCTTGAAGGAAATTTATGAAAACACATGGATCTAAGATCATTCAAATTTACTTAAAATCTTTGCAGAGAATTCATTGAAAACACATGGATCTCGGATCCTAAGAATGCAAACAAGTTGCATATTAAACATAATTAAAAAAATTGAGTTCTTTCTTCTTTCAATCTCTAAGCAACAATCCTCAAAGAATTATCTCTTTATTTCATTTCTCTATAATTCAAATATGAATCCATATTCAAAAACCAAAAATTTAAATGAATTTGTATTGAAAACTCACAAACTCTTCTTAAATTTGGCTCGATCTAAGATTTTAAGGCTTACCTTCCTCTCTAGAGAAAAATTTCTCATCTTCACTCTCAATTCTCCCTATTTTCTCTCCCTTCGCCTATTTCTTATGTTTTTATATCTAAATTAGGCAATTTAGGGCTTTTGTTTCATCACAATCAATCCCAACTTCTAGAAATGTCCTTTCTCAGAGTTTTAAACATTTTTTTTCCAAAAATCCACGTCTCGATCGAAAATTTGAAACCTTTCGATTACTCAAAAAATTCTCGACCGCTCAAAGTTTGATCGTTTCAAGAAATTTTGATCGGTTGAAACCAATTTTCCGCTCGAAATTTGATCGCTCAAAGAATGCAGTTGCAATGAAATGGTTAGAGAGGAGTTATCCTCTTTAGAAGCCTAAGCCGAAGCATAAAGGACTTATAAAAAAACCTACTTGTTGCCCAGTTCATTAGTGCCTTAATTTTATGTTATTTTATAGTTTTAAAATCTTTAATTAGTAGTTTTGAATGTAATAAGGCCATTAGAGCCAAATTATAAAGTTGGTAAGGAGTTGAAATTAATTTAGGAGAAGTTTAGGGATATTTTTTTTTAATTCTTCATCAGAAAACATGTTTTATCCTACCTTTAATCTCCTTCTTCTATATTCTTTATTAACTTTCTTTGTTCCTAAACATCATTCATTACATTCTCCATTCTTTTAATTTTATTCTTCTCATTCTTTTAACATTTTTCTGTGCTTAGGAAAAAAAATTTAGCAAGCACCTTTTTTCTAATTACTTCTTCCAAACTTCATAGAAAACTAATTTTTCATAAGTTTAACATTCCCATCACCTAACACACCCTTCCATATAAGAAGCCCCAATTTCTAACCCTAAACTCTAGGGTTTCTTGAAAATCCACCATTCTTGAACCCTAAACCCATTCCATACCAACCATACACTCCTCAAACCCTTTTCTTTTAGTTTTTTTTTTTTTTTAACATAATCTACTACTTAAATAAGGGGGTAGCTGCATGTCCCTTAGTATCCCCACTTTTTTAGGGTTTCAAAATTGAAAACCCATGTTTCTTGAATTCTTGAACAGATTTAGGTATTATTCTAATTCCTTCATCCTTTCTTCAATTTTTATTTAATTCTTGCTTCCATTTGATAATCTCATCCATCTTAAATTGGTTTCTTTGATTCTTGGTTAATTTCTTTAAAGGTTTGGTTTCTTGATTGCTTTTTTTTAATTTTCATCATTTTTTAATTTCAATAAACATTCTTTAATCATTATTTAAGCTTAGATCTTAATTGATTAGTGTAGGAATATTGATTTCCACAAATCCTACATCAAAAAAGTTGTAAGCCACTGGAATCCAGAGTCATCATAGGCCCTCATCGTCACTTATGGCTAAGGAATTTTCAGGGTTATATTTCTTTCAAAATCACCCCCTTTAAAAATAGGGCTTTTTGATCTGTTATTGAAGGGTTTTCTTTCTCTATATGTGTGATGTCAAAACTCCTAAATACCTTTTGAATATCTCTAAGTTTTGTTGATTTTCTATTGAGTTAACCTAGTTATTTAAGGTTATTCTGCTGAAATTTCTAGACAAACTATTTTTTTATAAATTTTCTATACTTTCACTCATCTTTGACCTGAAATTTTGCATACATACTCTTCTAATATCATTTGGCTGCCTGCAAATTTCTGTACTGTTCTGACATCTCTACAAGGGTATTTTAGCAATTTCACCATTCTATCCAAATTCTATCAAGCTGATATCCCCTTTTGTTCTGAACCTTGTTTAGCCTTATTTGAGCCCATTCCTAAAAGTAATTGACTGCCTTCCCAAGGCAGCCTTGTTAGGTCTTATGTATTGTCAATGTCCATGCACAAAACAATGTAAGTACATGTAGTGGTCATGTAGTGGGACTTTATGTTGTAATTGTGTATGTTCATGTAAGTCCAAAAAGAGAGTCCAAGGAAGCACCATGATGACCATGCCAAAGGGACTCAAGTATCATGGAAGAATTCTAAGTCTCAAGTGCAAACTACCTCAAGGAAGCCAACACCCAGAATTTAAAGGTAAAAATAACAAAGGTTGGTAGATGGGAATTGAAATTAAACCTAAAGTCAAAATATACTTTGAAGAGTGATATACATTAACCCAAAACCCTAGGACCATTACTCAAGGGTGGACCAAAGAAAAGACTAAGAAAATGAAGGAAGAAGGCCCAAAAGGTTTGGACCAATTATGGATCAAAATTCCAAAAGAAATTAAGTAAAAAAAGGTTTTGAAAAATGGCCTAACTTAAAACGGCCATAACTTTTGGTCCCGACGTTCGCTCGTGGAGCATAAGTACTCAAAATGAGAGGAACAAAATTTTCTGAAAATTGGGACCAGTCCCAATTACGTAGGACAGGTCACGCCGGACCGGTCACGCTAGAAGTGTGACCGGTCCCCATCGAAAAAATTTAAATTTGAATTTTTCAAGTTGGCATAACGGCTAGTTTTTTTACTATTATAAACTAGCAATTGGGGGACAAACTTAGCCTCTCTAAAGCTCTATAAATAGGGTCTTTGAACCCCTAAGAAAAGTATAGAACAATACTTATGTACACATAGTCAAATTTTTGAGAAAGAGAGCCAAAAGTGTGAACCAAAAGCCTATGAGTTAAAATCCTATTAGCCAATGACCTTGGAATTGTTCCACTATAGTTAAACTCATTCAAGGTCAGTTGTAAGCTTCCCAAACCTCTGTAGTTAAATCTTTTGGGAGCAAGGAAGGTGC
>JAOXJP010231234.1:0-10661 GCA_025762735.1 Platanus orientalis | reverse complement strand
ATTGTGGACTATATGAACACATGAAATTCGAGTGCAAAAAGAGAGTGAGGGATTGGAAAATTCATCAATTCCAACTCCTAAAGAGAAAAGAGCAAGAAAGAAAAAGTATGGAAAAAGAAAAGACTTGGCTTCTACATGTTATGAAGGAAAAAAGAAGATAAGATGTATGCCACTCAAAAAGGTAAGTTGGGTGAGGACAAGTGACATTAGATCTAAAGGTTACTATATTTATTGAAAACCTCTTTTATTTATGTAGTCAGTGGTATATCTATTGATGTGTTTCGTTTGAAAGAATTTTGATAAGTCATATACTATAATTTGGAATATATTAAAATGACTTTAATATTGATGCTATGTACTCCCTGAACTTGTGCTTACAAGTGAAACTTTTGTATGCATCTACCCTTGTCAATAAAGACAAAGAGGGGAGAATTTAGAAGAGAGGGGAGAAGGAATTGTATGGGAAAAGGAAGAGAAGCTAAAACAAATGGCGAGAATATATATACATATATTAGCATATAATCGGCATATTATGCTTAAGAGGAGCTAATTTGATAAATATATAAAAATTAACATATATCATTGGATTTTGTGCTTGTATGCTTAATTGGTATCGTATATTGAATGAATTTATGGTCTATATGGTAGATGTTATGAATATATCAAACATATGAGCTTGTACTAAATGGTATGTAATGTAAAATGTTTTGCTCTATTGGTATCTATATGGTTTTCAATTGATTTTAATTGGTATATCTCTACGAATGGATCCCATCACACTATACATATACTTTATTTGGCATAATCTATATACACTAAGGGCGAGTAAAAGTGAAATGTAGAAAGGGATACTATCCTTAGGGGGAGTGATATGAGAAAGGGGAGAAAGGTATAATGAGTATTGAAATGTATTCAATTGGAAAAAAAACACTTGATCTTATAGTAATATACTTCTTGTATGAATTGCCATATTGAGATGCTGGAATATTTAATATCCTTACTTGCATTAAAATGAAACTTAAATTTGAGCCTCATATTAAAATTCCTAGAATTGTGTGCTTCATTGTAAAATGCTTATGCTAAATTGTAATTTGGGCTTAATAATAGTATATGTTTTTAATGTGCTTATTGGCATATTCTTTTGGATAATAAGTGCCATATTATGAATAGTGTTAACGGCCTTTATGAGAAAGGTGGTTTTTGTTGAATGTGACATAGGTTAAGAGTGAACCAAATCTTAAGGGGGAACTTCACCATTATTTGTTAACTCGGGACAAAAAGGGGAGAGTAGTCATGTACTTTTGGTTTTCAAATGTGAGCTTTGAGGATAGCTATTTTGGATTGTAGGTGGCCAAAAGATTCTTTATTCTATTTTTGAAGTATCATAATCAACTAGTTGAGTTTATCAATAATGGAGTTACTCAAGAGTGTCGAGTTAGGCAAATGCCATGCTTCCATGATGAGATCTTTAATTGAGGGGTGAGACGTGGACACATCCATTCAAATTGGAATGGATGAGGCTTTGGATGTGAATGAGGGTCAGTGGTTAAAAAAATGGGGAGGTACAGTTCCAATAAAGAAAAGTTTTTTAATATACGTAGATGGAAATAGGACTCACTATGTAGGGTTAGCAGCTCATTTGTCAATGTTGGCTTTAATGAGGTTACCAGATTGTTGGCAATTAAAATTAAGTGAAATGAGGACCCCGGTATCCAAGATTGATAAGATTACATGCATTCAACACTATAACATTTTTCTTTATCTAAGTATGCGGATATAGGGCATCCCATTTTCTCAATGGCTCTCCAGATACTATTTTAATCATCCAAGCAAACCAAAGGATCATAGATGGATCTACCTTTATGAATGAATTGATCCTAAAAATCTGCTCATTGATAAACATAAGGTTCACCGTACAGATATTGACATTGTCACTACTTAGATGAGTCATAATAAATTATATAGATATGAATCCATTGACGAGAGATGTCAATCACTTGTAACGTTATTTCATGTCTCAAAATAATTAAAAGACTGCTTGTTATGCCTTCAACATCCCATCCAGTTATATACCATCATTTCTTCAATTGGAGTTTATTTTGAACATGTTGGCATGAGTGTCGAGTTTTAGATAAGAAAATCAAATGCGAGTTATAGTAGTGAATTAACTCCTTTATGGATTGAACTGTCTGGGGATTCTTGCACCCCTGACAGTTCTATGCTAGTAGTTTCATGGAAAATCCTGGGTTGTTAAGGGATAATCGCGGGAACCCTTGAAATAATGTCCTGAGTGTTCAGAATATTCTTCATCTATGATGAAGTTGAGTTTGATGGTTGGAGACTGAGGAAAGTATTCAACCTCATTATGTCAAATAGGTTGCACTGAGGAGGATGGTTCATAATGTAGGTGAGGTGTTACGTTGTCCTATGGTCATTCAAGTGAGTGTTAGCTGGCAATGTTCTTCTGATGAATTGGCTTGTCTAATAACATGATAGTACTAGACTTGGCATTGGATGTTCTTCCGGGACAACACTGGTGTAGGGTGTAGGAGATCAAAGTCCTACATTAAACTTAGAGAACTCAGGTTAGTTATGTAACATCCCAAAATTCAAGACCGAATATAGGTGTGAATTCGAGTCACTACTATTTGAATCCATATCTTAATCACTATAAATTTTGTTCAATTTACATTTCATAACATAAACATGTTCTAATGCAGCAAAATAGTAAATAAAATGTTAATTAACATTCAATCTCCATCGTGTAGCAGAAATATAACCATACACATTCTAAACTACGTAGCGGAAGATAAGAACATAAACTCCAAACATCCATGTAAGATAAATGAATAATTTCCATTCTAAGCATAACCATAAGTGTCTAGCCAATACCATCAAATGGCCCTCAAACTGGCCTACAATGATCCATCTCCTCAAACAGAATTACTAACTACTAAGTAAGCTCATGTCTCAATAATCCCTGTCACATACATAATAATGTTCTAGAAATAAATGAACATAAAGAGCATAAATGAAATAATCCTCTCGTCTCCACGAACCACCCCTAGGAACGAACCTTCATAAGATCACATACTATGAGGTGACACCTGAAATAGTGGTAAAAACATGGGTAAGCTATAAAGCCCGTGAGAGAACGTACATAATGTCCCACAGAGTAAATTGAATCTGCACGAGTATGACTCAATACCAAATTAGAACATACATAACAGATAAGAATCGAACTAGCCACGATAGTGATCAGATTCTAGTAAAGGTAATAAAAGTAATAAAGTTAAGTTAACATAAGCCCAACACTGAAATAAATAATGTATAACTCATAAGGAAAGTGCAACATGCAACACAAATGTTCACTACGAAGTACTTGTGTAAATAAGCCTTAGCGCTTCTTGAATACACTGCCTTAGCTAGTAGATATCAAAACCGTATATGTGCTTGTGGAAGCCTAATGTCGTTCTCAAACAAACATAACTCTAGAAGGATCTATAACAAAACACATCTCAGATTAAAACCAACTCAACCCATGTAGGGTTCCTGAATCAAGCCTCATCAAAACACCTCATATCATATCTAACAGATTAACCCACATAAAGACTCTGACAAATTTGAACCCATACAACCCATGTAGGATTTCTAACAAAACCGAAATCTCATATGACCTATGTAGGGTCCCTGACAAAACTAAAATATCGAACATAACTGGTGGGACTCTAGTGTTGTCTTCACCTATTGATGTGACCCGGTGATTGGTTACAAAAATACCTCGACTCCATACTATTACTTCATGGTCTGTTGGGGAAAACACTTTCCTTCAAAATACTTACCTAGGGAAAATACCTCCCTTCAATATACTTTCTTAGGGAAAACACCTCCCTTCAATATACTTACTTAAGAAAAACACTTCCCTTCAATGTACTTAGAGAAAACATCTCCCTTCGATATACTTACTTAGGGAAAAACACATCGCTTAATGAACGCAATACATGTGAAATAACCCTTATGGTACACGTATGTGGGATAACACCTCCCAATGATGAATGCAATGTGTGTGGGATAGCTCTTCCGACACACACATATGGGGAAAATGTCTCCCAAACCAAATCCTATAATCCAAACAAACAAGTAATAGCTCATACTCATACCAAAACCAAATGCTCAGAATTCCTCTTCTAACTTTCCAAAACTAACCATAAGATAAGAGTTCTAATCAAGACATGTAAATGCAATGATGCTAATATAAAGCTCATCGGATTGGGTCTAAGTGGATATAATCAAGTGTGAAGCATAATAATATCATTAAAGGTCAACTAGTATGTGAAATAGGTTAAACAACATAACTTGGAGCCAATCAAAAAAGAAGAGACTACTAACTAGCAATAATGATATGAATAAGAATCTCAAGTATGGAGAAACCAAGGCAATATCAAGCATATAGGATAAAATCATTTTTCTCCTTTTTAATTTTACAAGAATCTAGCCTCCTCATGTTTAATCACAAAGAAAAACTTAGAATTTCAATAAATTCATGATGGTAAATAAAGAGAATGAATAAATTGTAGTTAACACATGCTCAAAATGAAATAGATCTAGCAATACACATATATAATCCAAGAATTCATGAAATCAAGGGTTCTCCTAAAGCATGATGGAAGGAATCATTTTATGGGATATGTAGAATTACCAAACTCACAAAACCCCTAACAAGAAACAATAAAAATTTGTAATCTCTCCTAATATGATAACAAAAAATGGAGGAAAGTGCATAAAAATTAAGGGAGTAGAGAAATCAATATGAGAATTTACTAATCCTCTATGAATTTAGTATTTGGATGAAGGAAACTTACCAAACCTAAAAAACAAAGCATCCAAATGAAGGGAAAATTAATATCTTAACCAAAATGAAGATTATAAATGAATAGAATGGAAATAAGTCAAAGGAGTAGCATATCATGTATAAAATCTCACTCAAAATCTCATAAACCTAGTAATCAAGGGATGAGATCTTGCAAAACTTCAAAGACTTAACAATCAAGTGATGTAGAAACCAAAATACTAATCAAAACAAAAAATAACAATGAAGAAATCAATAGGAGAATAAAGGAGTAGAACACCAAGTATGTAAACTCACTCACAATCTCATAAATCTATATAACAAGTGAAAGAAACTTTCTAAACTTCATAGATGGAATAAATCAAGTGATGGGGAACTGTGATTGCATCCAAAAATAAGAATACCAATGAATAAAAGTACAAGAATCTAAAGGAGTAGCACACTATGTATGTAAACTCACAAAAACTTAGTTTCTTCCTTCTTTAAGCTCTAAATCCTTCCAAAATTTCTTTTTTCTTCCTTCTAACTTTTATAAAATGATTAGATTTAGCATAAATCAAATAGAGCAAGAAAATCTATGAAGAAAACAAGTCATCTCAACAGATTTTCAGAGTTGGGAGTGAAACTTACCCAATTGGGGAAGAATTCCCACACTTTGCTCAAGAACTTACCCTAATCTCTATAAATCTTTTTTTTTTGTTCTAATGAGGCAAAATGACTTAATTGAGGTGTTAGTAGGGTTATAACTTTCCCATGACAAGATCCCACATGTTTTGGGAACCAATGAACAAGTGTCATGTCGTAAAATCCCATTTGGGGGTAATTTTGATCTTATTTTTTGCAACCTCTAGGAGCTGAGGCGCCCCCCACAACCTTGGGGCACCCCAAGTGGTGCACCTCAGGCGCCCCCATAACTCTGGGGTGCCCCAAGTGGTGTACCTTAGTGCCCTGCCTGCATAACCCGAAACTGCCCAAATTTTTCTCTACAAAATACTTTGCAGGAAAACAGTCACAACTTTATCTAGAAAACTCTAAATTGGTCGCTGTTTGTTGCATTGGAAAGAAGGCTTGAAGATCTTTCCATCAAGGTGTGGCTCAATCTCTAGTTCACTCGAGATTGTTCTCAGTGGGCCCGAGAAGTTACCCTAATCATGAAATTATGATAACTTTTAAACTTAAGTAGTTTGTGGTCTAACTTGGGTTTTATACTTCTAAATTGGTCCAAGGGGTTCCTAAACCACTCTAAGTCCTTTATAAATATGTAAAAGAACAATTTTACACTTTTGAAGATAAAATTATATTTTTACCATTTAGGTGAAACACGGGGTGTTACAAGTTACATAAAACAATATATCAAGGACAAGGAAGTGGCATAATGTGTACCGGTTTAGGTGTCTACTTGTGTTTCAATTCGAGGGAGCTGTTTAACTAATTTCTGAAGGGTTGTCTGCAGATTGATGTTTCATTTTGGTTCCACATAGTTTGGTAGTAGTTTTAGTAGTGGTGAACCCCACCATGGTGACTTTCCTTGTCTTAACCCTTGTTGAACGCTTCACTATACCTATAGTCTTCTAATCACTATTCGGAGGTTGCATGAGCTCCCCTTTGGATGGTTGAGAATTCGCTGTAATATTGTTGCTTGTGTTACTGATGAGTGATTCTAGTTAAAGGAGGTGAGGGATAAAAGGGTCAAGGGTTGAGAGATTTGCATTGACTAGGTATACGAAGGGGAAAGATATGGACCTTTTGTTTGTTGGGCTTCCCTAATGATCGTGCTCCTTAATGGAGGGAGGGACACCATTGGATCCCTAATGGGATTGGGCTTGCCATGGGCCATATCAATCATTGTTTGTTTCCCTTTATCTATATTTGGGCGGACTAGATGCCAGTTAGGATTTGGAAGGGCTGGGTGAGGAGTGGTTGATAACGCCTCTGCCACTACATAGGAGTCGTTGTGATACCTCAATGGTAGATTATGCAACTACACCCAAAACTCATGGAGGTGGAAATCTGTGATCATTAACTGTTCACTATGGTCCCATGGTTGAAGGAGCACTACCTTGGTCTCAAAAAACCAAGGGCCTTCAAATTGGACCTTCATATAGTCCAGTTGATGAGAAAATCGAATGACAAATAATTTTTCCTTCATTCTACAGATGGTATCATCCTTCTGTATATTCCAATACTAGATAAGAGTATTGATGAAAAAACGAGCATTCAGGACTTTATGATGAAGAGGTTTAAACACCAGGCTTAGGTCCCATTGGGTGGGATTGATCTCATTACGATCGTCGTCAATCTCCACAATATAAGTTTCGATGGTGAGGCCAACCATCCTTGTAATCAGGGCATCTAAATCCACCGAGTCTATCAGATTTGAATCCAACATCTATTATTCCTTGGGATGCTGGTCCATCTTCGGGTGGTATGGAGATGGGTGAAGTAAGGTGGTTAAAGGATAATATGGACTGGAGGGAACGAGATGGGAGTGAGGAAGAAGAAGGGCATACTAATGGAGGGAGAAAGGGTTGGGAGAAGTAAGGTGATGGGATGGGAAAGGAGATTAAGTAATGGGAGAGAGCACGTTAGGGAGGGCTATGGGAGTAGGGAAAGGAGAAGACTTGCAGGCGCAAGGAGAAAAACTTGCAAGTGCAAGAAGTGTTGATAAGGGTTTTTAGCATTCTCCTACTAACAATATTAATCTATAGCTATATGATACCCATAGCTTCTTAGCTTGTTTTGACATCATTGTTGTCATTCGTCCTCTTTCAAGAATAGTTATCTTATTAGTCCTTACCCATGAGTAATTAGTTTGTTTAGTTTTCCTTATTCAGAAGTTGATAGTTCCCGACTGGAGTCAACATTTGTTCCATAAGAATGTAGTTTACCTTGTTCCAACCTTCCTAGAGTTGATGACTTTCATCCACCAGTTGTTGATATTACTATCATTTCCTTGAACAATCTGTTGTGGACAACAAATCTATAAGCATGGTGTAAGCTTTGTGATATTCATTGATCGCATGATTTGTTCATTTTATTGTATTGTAAATATCTTGAATACTTGTTAAGTTGTTACATTTCAATTTCTGTTATTCTTTTGCGATGCAAATGATTTTTTTTTTATTCTTCTTCTTTTCTCTTGAAAGCTCTTATTCTTGAGGTAAAAAAGAATCCACCAATGGACGGACTTTCCCCCCTCCAAATCACCTTATCTACATCTGGTGGTTGACAAGACAATTGAAGGAAACTTTTCAGTTTCTTTGTTTGATTTGGCGCCTGATGTCGAAGAAAAGCGTTTGGAGATTGTGCCACTTGGCATTGGCATACTTGAATGACTGAAATCTAGTTAACACACAACAAACTCTATAAATTGGTACATTTGCAATTCCTCCTTTCTAAAAGCTGTATGCCTATCCACTTTATGAGGACGTAAAACTGGTCCTTATACTTTAGAGAGAGAGAGAGAGAGAGAAGAAGAAGAAGATCTAAGTTAATTGAGTACTTAACCAAAAAGGTTTAGAATAATTGAGGACAGGAACATGGATAAAAATATCTATCTTCATCTATATAAAAAAAAGTTGGGAACAAATGTTATATCCAAGATTCTGCATGTCTTACCGTGTCCTCTACCGTAGGCTGGCACATGATGGTTTTTTGAATTTGATTCCTCTTTTAAATACGGAGCAAATGCTCATTTTAACACTTTTTTTAATGATTTTAACCCTATACACCCCATTTTTATGGGTACCTATTTTTTCAGTTGAAAACTGTTTTTACAGTTTTAACCCTATGCATCCAACCTGTGTTGGACATACCAAATCCTAGACATAGGGATGCAAGTATCCGATTATCATCTGAATCCAGCTCATTTTCGTATTCGATTAAAGCAAATCACAAGAAGAAAGTTGACTTTTTGCAAGGGTCATTACCGTCGAAATAAGTATTAATAACTGCTAAAAAAAGTATTTTCGACCGTTTTGAAGGCCGTCGATACCCATCAAATAAAACACTGTCAAAAAACAAATCGAAGGATTCTCCGCCAGTCAATAAATGTTTTTTACATTTATTGACGGTCGGCGACCATCGAAATATAATTTAATACACTGTCGAAACATATAAACTCAAAGCGTCGAAAATAATGCATCTATTTTAACGGTCATTGGCCGTAAAAAAGAAGTTTTTACAACGACAAAGAGCCATTGAAATAAGTAATATTGTTATATGTTTTAATAGTTTTTTACCGTCGAACTAAGTGAGACTGATATATGTTTCAACACTTTGTGGCTGTTGAAATAAGTGAGATTGATATATTTTTCAACACTTTGCGGCCGTTGAAATAAATGAGATTGATATATTTTTCAACACTTTGTGGCCGTTGAAATAAGTGAGATTGATATATTTTTCAACACTCTTTAACCGTTGAAATGGCCGTCAAAATAAGTTTAAATATATATTTTTTTATATTAAAATTAGATTTATCATAACCTGATTGGACATATAAATTGAAATAAAATTGTGTAACAGTTAACGTTTATATGAAATAACGTAAACCAAATTATCCCAAAACAAAATACAATCCTCAAACCAAACTACAATATTTCGAACCAAAATACAATATATCAATCCAAATAGTCTAAACCAAAATACAATATTTGAATCCATAATAAACTAATCAAAATAATCAAAACAAATTAGCCCCCAAGATTGTGTTAATTTGTTTGCTTTCCTGCACTACCTGCAATAAAGAGGAAAATAAGTTTTATGAGTGGAAGTTAATTGTAAAAAAATAATATGAAAGAAGCATAGTGTTAGAGTGCTTTTAAAATAAGTTTTTAAGTGCTAAGTGATTAATAAACTCACCTACTAGTGATTTTGGGTAGAATCATCAGATTGGGTTAGGGATCGGGGCATTTAACTCATCAACTTTTTCATCATAGCATTAAAATTATTATTTTGTTGTTCTGCTTGAATAGCTTATTTTTCTAGTAAGCTCTCAACATTTTTTACCTGTGCCCCCAATGATTCTACCTGTGCCTCCAATGAGCCTACCTTAGTATCAGATTCCTTTTATTTCTCCTCAGATTCTTTCAAACATTGTTCGAGATCACGAACAATAGATGATGATGAGCCCCGTATTTCTGTAGGGGTGACACCATCCCATAACCACAGACACGTCCATGATGCTTAGGACCAAACACCTCCACAAACATTTGATCTTCTAACATTTCCAAGGATCCCTCAATAACTTGAGCATAAAGATTCCTAAATGTCATCTGCATTAAAAGAAAATAAAACAATGAAACAAATATGTAAATAATGAAACTAACAAACTAGTAATTTGAAACAATGAAATAAACATATAAATAATTAAACAAATAAACTAGTATTTGATCTTCATCCAAAGCTTGTTCTGTTATTTCATTCACCGCATGCCCATTAGTTTGTACATGAGTAACCTCAAACAATTGGACTCGGGTAAGCTCTCGCCCAGTTTTCTCTTTCTACAATTTAAAAGAACATAACATGAAACAAATTTAATATACAAATATTTTAACTAGTTTGTTTTGTGAAACATTCTTAATGACTATATAACCAAATAATAAAAAAACTTCAATCTTACTCAAAATTTAGAAGAAAAAATGCAAAATGAGGATTAAGATTCTTGATAGTCTATCATGTTATACCTCCTCCTCACTCCGTTGTTGAAAACTCTTTGATCCAGTAGTGTGGATGATAAGATTTTTGGAACGATTCTCTTTATTCTTGTTGCACATATCCTACATTAAAGGAAGGGTATAAACTAAAAATAGTT
>JAOXJP010231233.1:0-10661 GCA_025762735.1 Platanus orientalis | reverse complement strand
GCACAACAAAACATAAATTATAGGGTTTACAATCTAGATTAAATAATTTAATTGGTAAATAGGCACTGCCTGGATGTGTGTAATACATGATGTCTTACCAATGTGATTGGAGACCTTAATAGCAGTGGAAGCTTCAATTGATACTCTAAGAAGTTGCCAGATAATTATGATCATGTGATGGTGAACATGTGCAAATATAATCATGGGATGATTAATATGTGCCAATATAATTTAAAAATAGTAATAGCATGAGATGTAAATGAAAAAGATATTTTTGATATTTCATGGGATGTAGATAGAAATGTTTTAAATAAAGTTATAGCATGAGATGTAAGATCTACATAGTAAATACATGAGATATCAAATGTGAATGAAAAAACTTATTAATAATATGAGATATTAGAAATACTAAGTTATAATATAAGATATCATTAATTAATAAAGACATAAGATGCTTGACCAAATATCCCTCATTTTAAATATTAAGATGTAAACATGAATTATTTCACGAAATAATTTCTGTGGCCTTCTACTATCAGTGGATAGAGATTTCATCTATAATAGGTTGGTTGATGCCCATAGGATAAAATCATATATGTTTTAGTTGATTAGCTCTTATTCACTTCTTATGATAGGTTTGGGTATGGCTAGTGAGAGTGTAAGCCCACAGGATACATCATCCCACAGTATATACACAGAGACCGAGATGGTGGGTGTATACTTAACTGAATGGATCATGGCAACCCACAGGTTTTAGACATGATTCTTTCAGTGGCCAGGAGAAGATCAGAAAGCACAAATCTGAAAGAGAGATTAAACAAACTTTTACCAGAAGTTAATGGATAATATCTATCTGTCTAATTAAAGCTGACATGATTGATGCCCATAGGATAAGATTATGTTCAAAAGGATTAGGTTTCTGATGATCACTTAGGATCTTAAATGAATCCCGATCCTATGACACATGAGGGAGTCATGGAATTGATAAAAAGGTGATCAACACCATCAAATTTAGAAAAACCCAAAATTAGATGGTTGACTTGATGTGATGACGTTGCTTATTTGATATGAGATATCAAAAGTGATGATAATTATCTTTATTCGAAAGATTATTATTATAGTAATATAATGTATCAAACTTAGTGAATTAGAAGTTAAAACTTTAATAATGTTTAAAGTTAAAAGATTATATTAGTTTTTTTTCGATAAGTAAATAATTATTTATATAAGCAGGAAAAAATAATTATACACGTGTGTACATTGGTTCATATCATTCCTAATTACATCTTGAAGAAATGCAGGAAAATCAGTTGGTAAAAGTTGTAGCTCATCATTTCTCATCATTTCCTAGCGCATGGCCAGCAAGAAAATCTGCTGCTTGGTTAGCCTCTCTCCATATGTGTTGTATTCTCACTGATTGTAGCTCTCTCAATAACTCCCTTATTTTTCCAACTAAAGGTATAACACTCCATGGGCAGTTGTAGTTACTCTTTAGAATCTCTACAGTAATTTGCGAATCCATGGAAATCTCTACATGTAAAAACCCTCGTTCCACCGCTAGTGTCAATCCTCTATAAAGTGAGAACAATTCCACCCATAACACATGCTTGTTGTTGGTGGTACCTGCATACGCCAATTCTGCCATGCCGAAATGATCTCTTATAATGCCACCATAACTAGTTCTAGTTTGAGAGACCGAACCATCACACACCAATGAGATAGTACCTTGAGATGGGTGCTGCCATGTACACGTTCTTGGAGCTTGTTGGGATGATGCCAAACCAATATTCCACACGGGCCATCAGTAGCCTTCAGCTTGACACTATCAATCTTAGCTTGAATCTCCATTTGAATGGTTTCAAGTATCATGCTAATAGTCCCGCTGGTTGTTCCAAACCTCCTTTGGTTCCTCTCCATCCATATGTGATACAGTGTTGCACAAAAAGCTAATCTAGCAATCAAGGAGTTGAGATCCTTGCCCTTGAATACTTGGAGAATCCATATGCATTCATTAAAGAAGAGATGAGGTTTTTTTCTTGTTGGGTGTAACCAACTGAGAACATTTTCCATATGGCTGAAGTGAAAGAACATTGAAAGAAGAGATGATCATCCATTTCTCTAGCATTCCAACAGAAGCAACATTGTGACATCCTTAAGATCTTCAACTTGCATAGCCGGCTTTGGGTGTCTCTTGGACATAACTCGCCAAGCATGAAAGCTGTGTTTGGGTATGTTATTTGTAAACCAGATTGCCTTATGCCATTCAATCTCAGGCCCTTGGGCTCTAGTTATTTCTCAAGCTGTTTTAGAGGTGAAAATCCCATTTGAAGATGGTTTCCAAACAACTTTATAAGTTTCACCATAGTTTAGCCTCTCCACAGTAGATAGGGATCTCCATGTTTCCATGAGGTCATATGACACAGCCGGACCTGTTCTCCATCCCTCATTCATGAGAATAGTGGCAACTAATGCATTTCTTCTTGATCCAGAGTCATAGCGGATTCTCTCTCCATATTGTTGAATAAGTATGCCAACGATCAAGCCACAGTTTAGTAGATTGCCCATTCCCAATCAAGTGCAATACATGAGATTTTACCAACTCCCTAAGCTTGAGGATCTTTCTCCAGACCCATGAACAGTCGTTCAAGACTCTAACTGTCCATATAGTCTCCTTTTTAAGCACTTTTGTATAAACCCATTGCACCCATAAAGTATGTTTATGAGACGCAATCCACCAAACTTGTTTCATTATGCCTGCTGTATTCATGTCCTTCACTCTCCTTACTTGTAATCCTCCTTCTTCATATGGTTTGGAGATATTGTCCCAACTCACCCAATGAAGTTTCTTGCTCATATCAGGCCCCGCTCACAAAAATCTTGCAAAAAGAGATTTTATCTGTTTCACTACTTCCCCTGGAAGTCCAAAACAACTAGACCAGTAGATATAACAACTTTGTATTATGGATTTTATCAAAGTTAATCTACCAGCATAAGATAAAGTCTTATTTTTTCACCCCACAATTCTCTTTCTGATCCATTCTAGGATGGGATAGCAATCAGATTTGGAGAGCTTTCCAGAAATCAAAGGTACTCCAAGATACCGTAGTGGCAATGTACCTTCTCCAAAGTTTGTGATGAGCCATAGAGTTTCTTGCACTTGATCTGAGACACCTGCAAAGATTTGTGTTGATTTGCTTCTATTGACCTATAACCCTGAAATCAATGCAAAGGAATTTAGAACATTGTTAATGCTTGTTAAGGATTCTTCATCTGCTCTTGTGAATACCATCAAATCATCTATAAATGCCAAATGAGATAACTGAGTCGCCTTACATTTTGAGATCAACTTAATACGGTCAATAGTAACCTCCTTCTCAATCATCAAGGTTAAGACTTCCATTACCAGGCAAAATAGATAAGGGGACATAGGGTCACCTTGTCGCAAGCCTCTAGTACCCTCAAAAAACCCTGTAGGACTTCCATTGATGAGAATCGAGTATTTTGGAGAGGATATGCATTCCATTACCCATCCAATGAACCAAGGGGGGAAAGTTCATTTTGTACAGCACCTCTCTCACAAATCTCTAAGAAACTGAGTCATATGCTTTTCTTAGATCTATCTTAAAAAGAGTAGCTGGTGAATGATTATTTCTGTCAAAATCCCTAACTATCTCATGACACAACAAAATATTGTCGACAATTGATCTTCCTTCAATAAATGCCGCCTGATTTAAGCTAACCAATGAGTTCATAACTATTTTCAAGCGGTTAGCAATAATTTTTGTTATGAATTTATAAAATAAATTACATAACGCAATAGGTCTATAATCCCCAAATCTAGTAGCTTCTGCACATTTAGGAATCAAGGAGATAAAGGTTGAGTTTACCTCTTTGAGTAGTTGACTGGTATTAACGAAATGTTGTATGGCTGCAACCATATCCCATCTAACAATTTTCCATGCAGTTTTAAAAAATTTTAAGTTAAACCCATCTGGACCTGTCTAATTTCCTCCTCTTGAATGTCAGCAATCAATGCATCATGTTGTTCAGGGATTAGCTTGTTGAAGACATCCCATTCTAGATCAGGTTCACTTTGCAAATTTCTAGGTCCAAAAATTTGCTGAAAGTATCGTTCTGCCTCATTTCTAATAGCCACCTCATCCTCTAGGACTGTACCATCATCCTTCTGAATATGAGTGATCTGAAATTTGTTCCTTCTCATCATCAGAGCTGGATGGAAAAAAAGCATTATTTCCATCACCAAGTTGTAGCCATTGAATCTGTGATTTTTGTTTCAGAATGCTCTCCTCCATCCTGCATGCTTGTTTATACCGCATGCTTCTTTTACAATTCTATGAAAATCATCATGAGTCACCCAAATATCAAAGAATCTAAAAGGTTTTGGGCCTCCTCTACTTATTTCCCCCGCTAGGACAATGCTAGGGGAATGGTCAGAAATTCCTGGGAGAAGGAAATTAGCTTCAGATAATGGGTATTGCATAAGCCATTCGGCATTAACAAATACTCTGTCAAGCTTGCATTCAACCTTTCCCAGCTCGACCTGCTTATTCCACCATGTCAACTTCTGTCCCCACCATTTAAGTTCCTGTAGTTCAGACTGCACAATACAATTGTTGAAGGCATCAGTGGCTACTATATTGGGCATCACCCTTCCTCTCTTCTCATGATTGAATCGAATGCAATTGAAGTCACCTGATACAATCCATGGAATGTTAATAGTGTTACTCATGTTCTCCATATCATCCCATAGTTGAACCCTATCTTCTAGAAGGTTCATAGCATAAACCGCTATACCCATAAAGGTTTTTTGGTTCACCATGTCCTCTATTTGAACTGTTAACACCTGGCTTGAGCTTTGAACAGTGCAAATTCGGACTTTATCTTTTCTGTACAAGATCCAAATTCTCCCCCTCTCATGATGGTTGTAGTTGTCAATCAGTTCCCAGCCTTGGAATGATTGTCTTAGAATACTATCCCTCTTCCACTCCTTCACTTAAGTTTCCAATAAAATACAAATCAAAGGATTATGGAGACACAACATATTATTCACTTCCCTTCTCTTTTCCAAGGCGTTGAGGCCATGGATATTCCACGTAAATACGTGGGTCATTTTGAACTCAGTTTGGCTTGCATTGTCCCTCCCTTCAATGAGAGTTTTCCAGAGTGTTCGTTTGCTACACCCTTGCCAAGCTTCTTGATAATTGGCACCCTTTGTGAAGTAAGATTCCCCAAGGCTGGACTCGGTGTATTAGCATACTGTCTAATGCTTTTTAGTAAACTAGAAGGACTCTTCTTGTTTTGAATAAACTCTCCCTCTTTATTATTATTGTTGGCCTCTCCAGTATTTAATTCAGCTTGCTCTTCCTTTGCATGATTGTTCTCCACAAGTACTATTTCTTCAGTTCTTGCAACCTCAGCCATATTATCTTCAGTTGACACAGCCGTTATGTGTTCCTGTTCATCAATGTCATTCAAAATATTAAACTTGTAGGAATTTACCTCAGCTTCCTGGATTGGTGCTTGCCTATGTTGAGAAGATTCCATAGAAGGTTTCTTTGTCTTCTTCTCCACCCAGATCTATTTTACTGTTTGTTGTTTGGTGCATTGTTGGTGTCCAAAACACATACATGTTTCACATCTGGAAGGCTTCCAGTCATACGATACTGGTTGCACCACCCGATGCCCCTTGTCTGTAGAAAGCACCAAAGACTCTTTCAATGGCTTCTTGGCATCTACCTCAACACAGATCCTAGCATAGGCCAATCTTTCCTGCATCATCGTGACTTTGTCTGTAAAGAGGGGTTTCCCAATGTTGCTTCCCATGAGGCTCAAGGTCTCCGCCGACCAAAATTGGAATGGAAGGCCTCGAAAACTAACCCACAATGGCAGCGTCTTCAAGTTCAATTTTTTGAACTCAAGATCTGGAGACCAAGGCCTAAGAATTAGTGGTTTCTGTGAGACTTTCCACGGCCCTCCTTCAAGAACTCTAAGCTTATCTTCTTGGCATATGAACCTGAAGATGAATATGCCATCAACCACAAACACCTCCATTCCTCCTTTTAATTTCCATAATCGTATAGTTGATTCTTTGACAAGTGCATAGCTTGGGCGTTTGCCAATGAACTAACCAATGAGTGTATTCTCCCAGTTTACAGCTTCACAATCTACAATCTCTTGTGGAACTTGCACCACACCGTCTTCTGCACCTTCCGCCGACCGAACAAAGTGTAGATCAAGTCATTCTTTGTTTTTAAAGGTAGAGTTTAACAAACTCAACCACTTTTTGGTTTTATCTCTGTCTGTTGCACCCTGTGCGATCAAAAAACCATCATTCTGATTAGCCGTGTCTAGCTCTGGCGTCACTAAACAATTTGGTTTCTCTATGCTGGGATTGTGATTTATATTCTCTTTATCAGTGCGATCACCATGTGCAAGACCTCTCGACCCCTGTTGCTGTACATTCTCCTCATCATTGCTATTGCCCGGTGCAAGATCTCTTGACACCTGTAGCAGCATGGCTGCCCCATGTTTTGACAAATGGAGTAGTTGCACCAACTCCCTTCGAGATAACATAATGGCCTCATCCAGATCTGCTTGAAGTGATCCTGATGAATCATCAACATCTCCCATCAATCCTTGGTTAATCACCAGATCCAACCTTACATCCCTTCCATCGACTACTGCATCAACAACAATATCTTCCATTGCTATGAACCGATTAGGGTTATCTATTTGCAAAAAACTCCCCATGTTATCTTCATGAGCTCGTGCTTCACTCTCCATCATATCTCCCCAATGTCTACTCGGCTTTATTTCTTCGTTACCATGTGCCGTTTTTTATAGGTTTGACAATATCCCGACACTGTGAACAGGATTCGTAACCTTAGTTCCCACTTCATAATTCCTCTTCGCCAAATATCTATGATCCCCATCCAATACTAGAGGCTGTTTGATGATCAGAGGGCCTCCCTCCTGTCTCATGGCCACCGGCCTGCCGCCGACTACTGGCATCACCGATCAAGTTACGCACATGGAGGTTGTGGTGGACAACTTTTATAAATGGTATGAAGTTATGCATGTAGAAGCAAGTCCTATACATCCTTGACAACTGGTACAAAGTTAGGCACATTTGAGCTTGTGTTGCAAAACTCCTATAACTGGCACAAAGTGACTCACATGGCGGCGGGTGGTGCATAGCCCCGTATGAATGACACGAAGTTACGAAAGAGTTAGGTTGTGGCGCATAACTCCTAAAAATGCTACGAAGTTATGCTCATGGGACTTGTGGTGCACAATCACAAAAATTGGTCTGAAGTTTCAAACGTGTGGTCTACAAGAGCGCAAGTTCAAATGCACCAAAATTTTGCACTTGGGAGATTATGGTGCAGAACACTTAAAAAGGTACGAAGTTAGGCATGTGTAGGCTCATTTTGTACAACTTAAAAATAAGGTACAATATTTTGCACGTGTGGGTTATGGTGCACAATGCCTACAAATGGAACTAAATTATGCAAGTGTGGTCTTGTGATACACAACTAAAATAAATGGACCGAAGTAATGCACTTGGGAGCTTGTGGTGCACATCCCCTACAAATGGTATGAAATTACAAATATGTGGACTTGACGTGCATAACACCAAAAAAATGGACAGTGTAATGCACATGTGGGCTTGTGGTGCACAACTCCATTAAACAGCACAAGGTTATGCATTTTTGAGCGTGCGTTGCAAAACACCAATAAACGGCATAAAGTGACTTATATGGGGGCCGGTGGTGCATAACCCATAGAAACGGTATGACATAAAGCAAATGATGGCTTGTGCTGCACAATTCCTAAAAAAACTACAAACTTTTCCTTGTATGGGCTTGTGGTGCAAAATTCCAACATTCGATCCCATGTTTTCCACATGTGGTCTGTTAGAGCGTATGTTCGAATGGTCCGAACTTTTGCACGTTTAGACTTGTGTTGCACAACTTCAAAAGGTGATACAAAGTTACGCACATGGGGGTTGTGGACGACAAATTTTATAAATTGTATGAAGTTATGCATGTGGCAGCTAGTCCTATACATCCGCGACAAATGGTACAAAGTTAGGCACATTTGAGCTTGTGTTGCAAAACTCCTACAAATAGCACAAAGTGACTCAAATGGCGGCCGGTGGTGCATAGCACTGTATGAACGACAAGAAGTTATGAAAGAGTTGGGTTGTGGGGCACAACTCCAAAAAATGCTAAGAAGTTATGCTTGTGGGGACTTGTGGTGCACAATGGCAGAATTTGGTCCGAAGTTTCACACGTGCGGTCTGTGAGAGTGCAAGTTCAAATGCCTTGAAATTTTGCACTTGTGGGAATAAGGTGCATCAGACTTAAAAAAGGTATGAAGTTAGGCATGGGTAAACTTGTTTCATACAACTTAAAAGTAAGTTACCATATTTTGCATGTGTGGGTTTTGGTGCTCAACTCCTACAAATGGTACGAAATTATGCAAGTGTGGACTTGTGGTACACAAATAAAATAAATGGACCGAAGTAATGCACTTGGGAGCTTGTGGTGCATATCCCCCACAAATGTTACTAAATTACGCATATGTGGACTTGACATGCATAACACCAAAAAAATGGACAGTGTAATGCACAAATGGACTTGTGGTGCACAACACCTTTAAACAGCATAAAGTTATGCATAGTTGAGCGTGTGTAGTGAAACACCAATAAACTGCATAAAGTGACTCATATGGAGGCCGGTGGTGCACAACCCATAGAAACGGTATGACGTAAAGCAAATGTTGGCTTGTGGTGCACAATTCCTAACAAAACTATGAAGTTTTCCTTGTATGGGCTTGTGGTGCATAATTTCAACATTCGATCCAATGTTTTCCAAGTGTGGTCTATGAGAGCGCAAGTTCTAATGCCCCGAAGTTTTGCACTTGTGAGATTACGGTGCAGAACACTTGAAAAAAGTATGAAGTTAGGCATGTATAGGCTTGTTTTGTACAACTTAAAAGTAAGTTACAATATTTTGCGCGTGTGGGTTGTGGTGCGCAACTCCAACATAGGGTATGAAATTATGCAAGTGTGGGCTTGTGGTACACAACTAAAATAAATGGACCAAAGTAATGCACTTGGGAGCTCATGGTGCACATCCCCTACAATTGGTACGAAATTACGCATATCTGGGCATGACATGCATAACACCAAAAAATGGACAATGTAATGCACATGGGGAGTTGTTGTGCACAACTCCTTTAAATAGCACAAATGTATGCATATTTGAGCGTGTGTTGCAAAACTCCAATAAACGGCATCAAGTGACTCATATGGGGTCTGATGGTGCCTAACCCATAGAAACGGTATGACGTCAAGCAAATTTAGGCTTGTGATGCACAATTCCAAAAAAAACTATGAAGTTCTCCTCATATGGGCTTGTGGTGCATAATTCGAACATTGGATCCAATGTTTTCCACGTGTGGTCTGTTAGAGGGTATGTTCGAATGATCCGAACTTTTACATGTTTAGGCTTGTGTTGCACAACTTCCAAAGGTGATACAATGTTACGCACATGGGGGTTGTGGTGGACAACTTTTATAAATGGTATGAAGTTATGCAAGTGGCTGCCAGTCCTATACATCCCTGACAAATGATACAAATTAGGCACATTTGAGCTTGTGTTGCAAAACTCCTATAAATCGCACAAAGTGACTCACATGGCGGTCGGTGGTGCATAGCCCTTATGAATGTCACGAAGTTACGAAAGAGTTGTGTTGTGGAGCACAACTCCTAAACAGCTATGAAGTTATACTCATAGGGACTTCTGGTGCACAATCGCAAAATTTGGTCCAAAGTTTCACACATGTGCTTTGTAAGAGCACAAGTTCAAATGCTCCGAAGTTTTGCACTTGCGGGATTATGGTGCATAACACTTAAAAAAGGTACGAAGTTAGGCATGGGTAAACTTGTTTTGTACAACTTAAAAGTAAGTTACAATATTTTGCACGTGTGGGCTGTGGTGCACAACTCCTATAAATTGTACGAAATTATGCAAGTGTGGACATATGGTACACAACTAAAATAAATGGTCCGAAGTAATGCACTTGGGAGCTTGTGGTGCATATCCCCCACAACTGTTACTGAATTACGCATATGTTGACTTGACAGTTTAATGCACATATGGGTTTGTGATGCACAACTCCTTTAAACAGCACAAAGTTATGCATATTTGAGCGTGTGTTGCAAAACACCAATAAACAGCATAGGGTGACTCATGTGGGGGCTAGTGGCGCATAACCCATAGAAACGGTTTGACGTAAAGCAAATGTTGGCTTGTGGTGCACAATTCCTAAAAAAACTGTGAAGTTTTCCTCGTATGGGCTTGTGGTGCATAATTCCAAAATTCAATCCAATGTTTTCCTCGTGTAGTCTGTTAGAGCGTATGTTCGAATGGTTCAAACTTTTGCACGTTTAGGTTTATGTTACGCAACTTCAAAATTGTTACAAAGTTACGCACATGGGGGTTGTGATGGACAACTTTTATAAATGGTATGAAGTTCTGCTTGTAGCAACTAGTCCTACACATCCTTGACAAATGGTACAAAGTTAGGAATATTTGAGCTTGTGTTGCAAAACTCTTATAAATGGCACAAAG
>JAOXJP010231232.1:0-10662 GCA_025762735.1 Platanus orientalis | reverse complement strand
AGAGAATGATGTGGACAACTTAAAGAGGCTCTTGTATGTGCAACCACACAAGAGGGCTAGATTCAAGACATATGTACTATATGAGTTGTTTACGGTCTTCTAGGGGTTAGGTTTAATTGTAATAAGGCCAATAGTGCCAAGGGTTTTATGGGATTTTTAGTCTAAAAGGTACTTTTGTAATAAGGCTGAAACGCCAAGGGTGTAGTGGGTAAATCTGGGCAGGTCGACAGATGGATTTTTTTTAGCTTTATTTAGGGTCTCAAAAGTCAACAAAGTGGGGCCCAACATGTACTGATCGACAGCCCCTAAGGAGGTCTAGTTTTAAGAGCTTTAAGAGCTTTAAGTTTAGAAAGTCCTAGAAATTAAGGAGTCTTTAGTTATGTTAGAAGTTTCTAAATTGAATGTTTCTAAATTTTGGATTTTTAGCCTATTTAAAAGGTTGGTTGACATGTAACAAAACAGACATGGATTTATGTAAAGAAAATTGTGGTTCACGGGTTTTATCCCTTTATTCTTCCCCCCATCCCATGGTGCTGCTGTGAGGATCAGCAAAACCACCTTAACCTAGTTTCTTCTCTTCTTCTTCTATCTCTTTCTTCTACACCCTGCTTCTCTGTTTTAGGTTATCTTCCTAAGAAACACTGCAAACTGATAATTATATAATTTTATATACCTATACTCCTCAGAATTCATTGAAATTTTGCACGAATATCTCGTTTAGAACTATGAAGCACCCTGTAAATTTTCATAAAAGTGGTGCATATGCAGGGGTATCTAGGTCTAGAAACCCTAAAACAGCCTTTTCCTCTAATTCTTCACTTCTTTTCTCGTCTATTTTCTCTTAAATTTTATAGTTTAATTCCATACTTCTTTCCCTCATCTCCTAACTTTTAAGTCATTTGGTTGTACATAAAGTTGTTCTTGGATTACTTTAAATTCTGTTCTAGCTCCCGCAATACATTTGTATTTGGGCCTACATAAGCAAGATATACAAGCCTTGGCTACCTTGCATCAGTTTGGCATCAATGCTTATGATATCCTACACTCCAAGAGAACAAAATTATCCATCACTGAACCGGCTTTATCCACCGCCAAACTATAGGTCATGCTAAACTCCTACTTTAACAGGAGACCCCCACCACACACATCATCCCAGAACCTAATGTTCTCCCCTGAGCCCAGCTTAAAGCGAATAACTTCCAAAAATCAGCCTTACCCTTCATGATCGACTTCCAGATACTAGTCCCATAACTCCCCCTCGCCTCTTTAGGATTCCACTCCGAAAGAGCATCATGTCCCGCATCCACCATTTGATCTAGTGGTTCCTCCTAGGGCTATCTGTTGGGCTGTCTGGAAGGAAAGGAACTTCCAAATCTTCGAGGATATGGTCTTTGCTTATGATTGGCTTGTTTATCGGGTTTATGATCTTTGGTTAAATTGGGTTTCTATTTCCCCATCTTTTGATGAGGCTGAATGGCGGGCTGTTTGGGATGGGTTTTCTGTTTAAGCATTATAATCCAAAAAAAAATTATGTCGCCTTTTTTGTTTGTTTTGGTTCTCCTTATGTGTTTTGTTTCAGGTTGTTGATTTGTTTCTATTTTCTTGTAGTTCCTTTTCACCATCCTGGTGAATGTTTCTTTGAGCTTTGCCCTTTCTTTTTAATAAATTATTTTTTCTTAAAAAAAACGGAGCTCTAAATCAAGGTAAATATGCCACCTTTTAAAAACAAAGGAGCTTTCCAAGAATCAAATATCTTTGTAATTCTCTCCACTACCAGCTCCCACACCATCTTAGGCTTGAACTTAGCTCCTAACGGCAGGCCAAGATAAGAGGTAGCGAGCTGCGAGACTCCCAATTTTACATCCCAAAATGGCAGCCAAAAACGTTAATATCGCTAATCTCACCCACTTGAAAAATCTCACATTTAGACAGATTAATCTCACTAAAATTGCTTTCAAATTGCACTTAACTTGTTTCTCAATGGCTTTTCCACTCACTTCCTAATCACTCTCCACTCGCTTTTTAATCATTTTTTGCTTCTCATTTCCCAAGGACTTTTTGAGCCTCACTTCCTACTTCTCGCTTTCACTTCTCACTCTGATAACTATGGTTTCATCTAATAAAATTTTAATTTCATATGTTATATATCATTTTTTTTTTTTTTTTGTATATTCTCTATAACTTTCATCATTTTAATTAATTTTTAAGAAGTGAATGACCATGAAGCTCAAGCATCATGCTACATTCATGATTCATCTGGTGGCCTTGACACCTTGCCCATGCTTGTGTTTTAGAACACTACAGAGGAGCCTGTCGGTGATAAGATAAGCAAAAAATCAATTAAAATTCTGGTGATCTGAAACAAAGAGCAACAACAGCACGGATGAGGAGTGATTGGTGCAAATTAAGGGCACTAAAAGTACAAGTGGGAGGCCAAAAAGAACATGGGAATGAGGGACCAAGAAAAGATTTGTCAATTTATGCTTCAATAGAAGATATGGCCCTCAATAGAAGGGAATGGCAGAAGAAATGAATCTGTGTAACTGATCCCAATTAGTTGGAACAAGGCATCTATGGATGCTAAACTTGCAAGCTTACTTGGATGAGAACTCTATAGGTGAATTATGTTCCAAAGTATAATAGGCTATAGAAATGTTCTCTGATTATCAGACTGCATATCATATTGCATAAAATCCACAGGATCATGATAGGGGTACGCATATAATGATAGGACAAATGGTAGAGTATGTGAGTGTTAACACCAGAGAGCCCTGTGTTTCAAAACTGTCTTCACCCCCCAACCTTCTAACTACTAACCTGTTTTGCTTCTATAATCAAATATGGAGAGCAAGTATGCAGACTGCAGAGGCTGTGCAGGACAGCAAGTTTCCAGAGTTTGACGGGCAGGACGAAGAAGATGGGAGACCACAACCACTGATCGGACATCTGGAGGATCTCAGGTGAAGGAGTACCTCCCTGCGGGTTCGCCATCGGCCGTCTGACAGATCTGGAAAGGTGCCGGGTAGACAAAGGGTGGGAGGGTACAAAATTTCAAATTCGAAGGGCAGAGCTGCATTGCCATTTGTCAAGAGGTCTAGATGAGAAAAGGTGGAGAAGTGGAAGAAATCAGGGGCATACGGGGGATGGAAGACCATTGAGAAACGGCAAAAAAGGCGGGCCAACTGGGTTAGGCCGGAATTGGTGAAATCCCAGCGTCAAATTAAGGCTAAGAAACCAGATTCGGTCCAGATGGGGTTTAAATGGGCGCATCATGGGTCGGATCATGGTCTCAGTGGGTATTTTATCTTTTTTTCTGGATAACAAGGGAAATATATATTAGAGGGGATGGGGAAAAAAAAGAATTACAAGCAATGATACCAACAAATTAGAAGGAGAGAGAATGTAAATGAAGTAAATACAACATTTAGAGGGAAGAGAGGAGAGGAGAAAAGAAAATGGGAGACTATCCTATAAAGAAAATAAACATGAGCTAACTTCTTGGTTCTTCCAAAATGGGACCCGTGAACAACGCTTCCTTGTAGACACCCCTTTTAGCCAATCCATCCGCCACCGAATTGGCCTATCTTCGAATCCATACAAATGAGATGTTCAAAGATGATGCAAGAAAGGCCGCTTCTTTGATAAGATGGAAAAGCCACCAAAGCCCCAAGTTACCACTTTTCATCCATCTAATGACAATTGTTGAGTCTCCTTCCACTATGAAAGGAATACGGGATTCACCTCTAGCATGAATTAAACGCAACCCCACCAATAGTTCCTTAATTTTTGCTTGGACAGCATCTCCCAATCCTAGAGGACCTGAATAGGCCATCACACATGTACCTAACACATTTGAAATTAGGCCCCCAACACCCGAAGGACCTGGATTCCCCAAAGAACTTCCATCAAAGTTTAATTTCAGCTATGCACCCATAGGGGGGGACCGGCAATGATATGAAACTGGAACATGTGGATCCGAATCAATGATGATCAGAAGATCCCTGATGAAATTATCAATAGAGATCCCTTGAACACTTTCCTCCATAGATGCCCAATGCGCTATTCGGATGGATATAATATCAATCAACTGGCAGGAGTTTCTCTCTTACCATGAAAAATCATTTGATTCCGCTCTTCCCATATAGACCATATAATGATAGTAGGTAGATATCTCCATAGCATTTTTCCCCTCTTTGCAAAAGGAGCAAGGGCCCACGACCAAAGAAAATCTGCAATCTCCATGGGAACAACTAGGAGTATGCCAAAAATGTTAAGAAAGTAACACCAAATCTCATACACAAAGGGGCAATGAATAAATAAATGGTTTACCGATTCTCCATCTTAACATAAATGACATACATGAGGAACAAGGCACCAACCTTTTCGTCTAAGCTGAAACATATCACTTGTATTCATGGTATCAAATGTCTCGAAATCTCTTATATGTCTCCCGACATATGTCCATTTCTACCAGGACCGACATGACATATTCCTATATTGACATGAAACATTAAGTGTATTATAAAAATTCATTTTTCAATCAACATGATGTACGATGTCCACGTTGCCTTATTATGATAAAAAAATTATATGAAAAACGATAAATTCCAAAGAAAGTAAAAGGAGGTAGAGGAAGGAGAAGAGAAGAAAGAAGAAAATGAAGAGAATCTACTTGTTCCCTTATGTTTATTCGGTTAAATTATAATATATTTGTCAACCATTATGTATGCATGTGTACTTTTAAAGAATATTAAAATATTTAGTACACAAAGATTTAAGGTCATTTCTTTAATTTTCTCTCCACTTCTAAGTTCATAGCCTTCACAGTAGCTTCGTCGAGGTTACATACCAAATAGAAGGTCTGCTCAGGAAGACCAAGTGTACTAAAATTAGCTATCATTCCTAATGAATCTATTTGTTCCCTTATGCATATGTAGTTCAATTAGAATATGTTTCTTAAGTTTTCACGATTTTTACAATATTTCTTTCCGACATTTCCGATATATGTCTTATTTTGGCCTAACCGGCATTTCCACTGACACCAACATTTTGAACCTTGTATTCACACATTTGTAGGTAACCTCCCAGCATAAAGCCTCTAACTTTGGAGGACCATGGATTTTTCATATAACTTTAGCTGGAAAAGTGATTTGGGGAGATGGAGAAAGGGATTGGGAGATCATGACTTTCCTAAAAGATGACAGACTAAAAGAGCCACTTGTTGAGAGGGACTAAATGCAAGAGTTACAAGCTAATTGATCAATAAAAATATCAGCCAAGAAAGAAGAAATAAAAGATGCCTCCATGATTTCAAAGTCTCGCAAACCTTTGTGAAGGCCTAGATCCCAAGCCGAATTGGAAGCCGGGGAAATGGCATTATAGAAGCAGAAGATTGGTAGTCCTTTCTTGGAAGAAATTGAATAAATCTGACAGAATTTCTAACACGAGAATTTCTCCCCACCATCTATCCTCCCAGAATCTGATTGTGTTCCCTTTCCCCGGATTGTGTCTTATGTTGGAAAAGAAATTTGTGAAATTCTTGCTAATGTTCTTCCATAGACATGATATGAGTACTCTCCCATAAGATATTGCGTCCCACCCATTGTCATGGAGGCCATACTTGACGGATATAACTGAGTGCCAAAGACTTCCAACTTCACAAGGAAACCTACATAACCATTTCGCTAATAAGGCCTCATTAAGAACTGACAAATTCCCCACACCAAGCCCTCCCATATCAACCGGCCTGCATACAATTTTCCATTTTAGAAGATGATCCTATCTACTATAGGCTCCCATAGGAAATCCCTTTGCATTTTCTCAATAATTCTAATAACTTTGCAAGGAACCTTGAAGATGGATAGGTAATATGTGGGGAGGGTTGGACAATGTAGATCTTATCAGAGGAATCCTACCACCTAAGGAGATGTAGGTTTTTTTCAGGAGCTCTATCTCTTTGTCATTTTTTTCAATGATTGGTTTCCAAAATTCAAAGGAATTGGGGTTGCCTCCCAATGGTAAACCAAGATACTTTAGCGGCCAAGATTCTTTTTCACAACCCAACAATTGAGCATAAGTAGACAATTCTTGATCATTCAAATTCAAACCCGCCACTTTAAATTTTCCCAAATAACCTTTAGCCCAGAGATTCTTTTAGAACATCTCAAAATGTTTCTTAAGTTGCCAATTTACTCATCACGAGCCTCACAAAATAGAATTGTATCATCAACAAATTAAAGATGGGAAACAACAACATTACTATTGTCTATTTTGAATCCTTTAATAAAGTTAACTCAGTAGGTACATTATCGACCAGCCCCAAGACCGTGTTCGTTCGACCAGCCCCAAGACTCGTGCTCATTCAACCTAGCAAGTAGGGAGACAGGGTAGATGAGACGATCCGAAAGGTTGAGAAATAGAGACAGAAAAAAGCAAATATAAATGGGGCTTTTAAGAAGAACCTCAGTATATGGCAGATAGGGTCTTGAAGGGCTCTCCTAAGACAAGGAATCAAAAGGAGGAGAAGTCAAGGCCCACAGAGAAACGAGAGGGCCCGGGGGGAGAAGCCGAGGCATCGTCATCAGGGAGGCGAACGAAGATCCCGCACAACCTAAGAAGTTATCAAATGTGTTCGACAAAGGTAAGGGGATCATGAAGTTTGTGGAGAACAAGAACTCTCAATCAGAGAAGGAGGCTATTAAGAGGTTTAAGGCTAGAGCCTACTCTAGCTAGTCGTCAGCAGATAGAGAGTTAGAGGAGTGTTGCCCAGAAAATCTGGGTACAATTGCCTGGTCAGATTACTAGTTGAGCGCTCCTACCGGTGGTTCTAGTGTTGCATCTAAGGTTGAGACTGATTATCAAGTTGACAGGGAGTATAGCAAAGTATCCAAGAAGACATGGGGGAATAGGGCCTCGATCAAAGAGGAAGCAAGGGGTCTTTAGGCTCAGGAATAGGAGCCGACCTGGTGGAGGCAGCTTATCAGGGGAATGGGGTAGACATCATTTTGATAGGCGAGTCCCCCCTCCAATGCTTACCTCCGCCTCAACCATCTAACTGGGTTGTGCAAAGAACCGCTGATCTCCGTAAATGTATGGAGATCTCGTTTTCTGGGATGGAATATGAGGTGGTCAAGCTCTTCACAGAAATTAAAAGAAGGTAGATTGAAAGAAGGTGGGGGATGACCAGGTGTGGAAGGCGCAAGGATGGTGCAGCCAGGCAGGAAGAGTAGGAAATTGAAGTGTCTTACCTCCAGTATCAACTATGAAGGTTCATCGTCTCAAAGAACTTGAAACAGGAGCAGATCCACGGGGGATAAGGAGGGAGATGATGTAAGTCTTAATCAGTTAGTTCCTCATGAAGATACACCTGCCATCTTGGAATGTTAGAGGGCTGAGAGGAGAGGATAGAAGGGCGTGTGTGAAGTAAGTCTGCAGGCGATGGAAGGTAGACATGGTCATGTTGCAAGAAACAAAATTGGAGAATTTAGGGCACTGAGATAAGTTGGACATTTGGGGGAGGAGAAGATGGAAGTTTTTCCATAAGCCTGCGTTCGGTTTGTCGGTTGGGATCCTAATGGGTTAGAAAGAGGAGTTGATAAAGGTGTTGGACATCGCAGTCGGACGCTTTTCAGTGGCGCTAAGATGTAGTTAGATAAAAGACTCTTTTGAGTGGACGTTCATAGGGGTTTACGGGCCTCATGATGCAGGAGGGAGGCATCTTATGTGGGTTAAGCTAGCAGATGCCATATCCATGGGTCCCTCCCTTGCTATCTGGGAGGTAATTTCAACATAATTAGATCCTTGTCCGAGAAGTTAGGTATGCACACCCTACTCAGATGATCCCTTTCCCCAATTTCATATCCATGCAGGGCCTTATGGATGTGCAGCTTCAGGGAGAAGAATATACCTAAGCAAATAATTAGGACCCTCCCTCAAGAAGCCGTCCAAACATATTCTTGTTCTCTCCATCATGGGCAAGCCATTTTGACATGGTGATTCAACGAGCACTTTCAAATCCAAATTCAGATCATCTTCCCCTATTGCTAAGCAAGGAAGATAGTCTCAAGGGTCCCTCCCCTTTTCGATTTGAAGTAATGTGGCTACTGATTCCTGGTTTCAACGATAGGTTGAGAAAGTGGTGGGCCGAATTTCAATTCACTAGGACTGCAGGTTTTGTGCTTGCCCAGAAGCTCAAAAGTCTGAAGGATCACATCAAGGATTGGAACCATCATGAGTTGGGTCGTGTGGAGATGAGAAAGACCAAATGCCTCATGCAATTGGAAGAATTAGAAGTGCAGAATCAATCAAGCCCTCTTTCAACTAAGATAAAGGTAAAAAGGGAGATAGTTAGGAAAAACTACATAGGCTGGCTAAAGATAGAAGAAGCAAGCAAGAGACAAAAGTTAAGATTGGACTGGCTTCGTCTTGGAGATGCCAATTCCAAATTCTTCCATCAAATGGCTTCTGTGAGAAAGAAAAAGAACACTATTGCTAGTGTAAAGGTCGAGGGTGTAAAGGTGGAGGGCAGAGAAGCGAGTGGTTAGCAACATATTGCCTCAATGATCTCACAGTACTACGCAGATTTGTTTAAGGAACCATTTACAAATAGATCGCGATTGGAGAGCCTAATCTTCAACCAAATATCAGTGGAGCAAGTTGCCAGACTAGAAAGACTGGTAGTGGAGCAGGAAGTCTAGGATGCACAAAAATGCTTACAAGAGGAAAAGCACTAGATCCTAATGGCTTTCCCATCCGTTTCTTTTCTGAGCTTTGGGATACCATAGGAGTTGACGTGATCCGAGCAATCACCAATTTTTTTAATACAAGAGCCATATATCGTAGTTTGAACTCCTCTTCCATCTCCCTAGTCCCTAAGAAAAAAAGAGCTACTAATTTGAAGAATTTCAAGCCGATCAATCTCATCGATAGTTTCTACATGATCCTCAACAAAACCTTAGCTCGTCGAATGGAAGAGATAATGGCAGATGTGATTTCTCCGTCTCAGTGTACCTTTGTGAGAGGTAGGCATATGCTGCATTGTTCTCTTGTGGCAAATGAGTGTATAGACTACTGGAAAAAAATGAAGAGGGCTAGGATAGTCTGCTAAATCGATGTGGAGAAAGCCTACGACCATGTAAATTGGGGTTTTCTCGATTAAGCCCTTCATCAAATGGGTTTTGGCCTAAAATGGTGCTTCTAGATCAATATGTGAATTTCATTAGCCTCCTGTTCGGTTCTAGTTAATGAGACTTCAGTGGGCTTCCTTCAAGGGCAGCAGGGCCTCCATTAGGGGGACCCCTTATCCCTTTTCCTGTTCAACGTTGTCATGGAGACTTTCAGCAAGGGGCTAAAGATTCGGGTTGCCTCAATGGGGGCAAAGTGGGGCAAGATGGTTTGTCAGTTCTACTTCTTCAGTTCGAAGATGACTCCCTAGTGTTTCTTCCAAACTCAGAGGAAGAAATCCGCAATTTTCGCACTCTCTTGCTGATGTTTAAGGCAGTCTCCGGGTTGAAGGTAAACCTTCCCAAAAACAAGATGATGGCTGTGGGGGATGTGCCCAATGTGAGTAGGCTGGCGAAGTTGCTTGGGTGCTCAGTGCCATCTTGTCCAAGGACTTACTTGGGCCTTCCTCTTGGAGGCAGATTGAAATCCAAACATATTTGGGACCCAGTTCTTGAAAGGTTTGAGTAGAGACTTACAAGTTGGAAAGGCCGCTACCTATCAAAAGGAGGCAAGCTCACTCTGATTAAAGTAGCACTCTCGAATCTTCCGGTCCACTACATGTCGTTCTTCCGAGCCCCTTATTCAGTTTTAGCTCATCTGGAAAAGTTCAAAGCAAACTTCCTATGGCATACGGAGGGAAGGGACTGCAATTTTCACCTAGTTAGCAGAAGCCAAATCTGTTTTCCCAAGGAGGAGGGTAGGCTATGATTGCATTCTCTTAAAGAGATGAACCATGCTCTCTTAATGAAATGGATGTAGAGATACAGTGAAGAACTAGATGCCAACTAGAATAGGGTGATTGCTACCAAGTACACAGACCACGGCCGGGGCTGGACGACTAAAAACCGATTGGTGCTTTTGGTTTGGGCCCATGGAAAGACATCTATCAAGAATCAATGGAGTTCCAACAGCAGATTCAATTCATAGTTGGAAATGGGAATAAAGTGAAGTTCTAGCATGACACTTGGTGTGGCCCCACCCCCTTGCACTTGTTTTTCTTGATCTGTTCTCTTTAGCTCGGTTGAAGGATGGGTTGGTCTCAGAGCACGTGGTCAGAAACAATGGTAGGGTGTCACAGAATTTCCACCTCCATTGTGAGGCTAATGATTGGGAGGTCCTTTCCATTACCGGAATTCTCCTCAAGCTGGACAGGGTGGATATTGGTTTGATCAGCAAGAAGGAAAACAGGTTTTGGTCTCCCAGCGTGGAGATAGGCTTCTCTGTTCAGTCCATTTATAACATTATCAAGCCAAGGGCCATCTTGTCTACTCCTACCGCTAACATCTGGTAGTCAAAGATGTCGATTAAGGCTTACTTTCTCCTATGGTTGCTGCACTTTAACAAGGCCCTCACCATCAACAACCAAGGTTCAAAATGTCGGTGTCGGTAGAAATATCGGTCAGGTTAAAATAAGACATATATCGGAAATGTCGGAAATAT